>JAPDSC010155696.1:259241-288044 GCA_026290005.1 Latrodectus geometricus
TATATATATATATATATATATATATATATATATATTTGAGTTTTTTTAAACAAACAAGATATTCATCATTCTCAAACTTCAAATTGAAACGTTTACGCAAGTTATAAAAACTATAGTTTCAGTAATATAGAAATTAAAAACAAAGAAATTTTCAGTGATGGAATCTCAGGCATCTTACTTCTTGCTTTTGTCTAACTTTCACTGAAGTTTCACCAACGCTTGGCAGAGACTGATATTCATACGTCTTTGTTAGTTCCTAGAACAAATGGTATTGTGATTCCTATTGATCCTATCAACTCGAGACTTCAAAAATTTTGACTCATATTTTGACACCATAATTATAACTAAAAATATCGCTAAATGCCGCCAAGCTGTGTTTGATTTTAAGGAATAATTTCTCAGCTCTAAAAATCGAACCAGAATTTCAAAAAATAAGCATTGTTTAGGCACTATTTTCCTAAATAAAACTGTAATAAAAATCTAAAACAAGTAATTAATCAGAAATATAAAACTGTCGTATAAATGTTTACACCGTTTACATTTTCCAAAGTAATACGAAAGAAATTTTAATAAATTCAACGACTTGGAAAATTTTCAAATATGGACAATATTTTAAGGATTATTTAATTATTTATATTTGAAAAGTTACTTTTCTATTCATTTCGTACAAATCTTTACTTACAAGAGCAGAAAACATATATATAATTTCAGATATTAAAAAAAAAACTATTTAAAAATTGAGTTTACTAATCAATTTATAATTCCCTCGTTAACTTGTTCCTCAGTCAACAAACAATACTTAAAATATAACTTACTTCTCTATCTAAGGCATGTAAAGAAATAAACTATCAAAAACAGTTCCTAAACTATAACTCTGAAAAAAATAGAAGTATTGTAAAAAAAAATTCAAAATATATCTTTCCCATTAAATTTATGTTTTAAAAATATGTTCACTTTTTTTAAATATTTTCAAAATTTGATGCATTTTTATCACAAACACTTAAGCATAATAAATCATTTCTAAAAATTTTTAATTTTGTATTTCCTTATTAGTGTATATATTGTTAAAGAAGCACAACCGTAAGCTTCACTTTTGAAAAATTAAAAGCATTCTTCTTTTTGAAAACAGATAATTACCTAATAAAAATATTTTCCAAAAAATTTAATTACCAGCACTAACTTTACAAATCTATCGCAAATATAATATGAGACTTATATTAGAGAAAACATTTGTTTCAATGGAAATTCTCAATTTGCAAATGTTAAATTGCTTTTGTTCTTGAACATAATAGAAAAATAATAAATCATTAACATTGGAAACTATTTTAAAATTAAAAATATTTGTCTATTCACAGCATTTTTTCAAAGATATACTCTCATGGGCTCAGAATAATAATGAAAAGTTAAAACGGAAAATAAATTTTAAGAAAAGACGGAAAAAGTCACAGATTTATTTTCCATGGAAAATTTTAGCTATCAAAATGAGAAAAGTCTCAAGTTTTTATTATTTTCTTTTTCTCTAAGGAATAATATAAAAAAGTTTAATTTGCAAAACAATACATACAAAACATCATTCTAATTAATTTCAGAATGCATATACATGAATATTTTTCATGCTTGGATAATTGGTTATTATACTTGGCTATTATTGTTTTGTTATTTTATGGTATATTAATATAACTTCATTTGTAAACTTTCGAATAAAAAATTATTTATTCAACTTAAAAGAAATTTCAAAATGAATTTTTGTAAATGATTTTGATTGAATTTTACAAATCAATTTGCCTAAATAGATTTTGTTAAAATACAAATCATTGATATAAAACATATAACTAGTAATATCATTTGTATAAATAAAATATTAGTTTTTTTTCACAAAACAATTAACTAAATATATGCTTCAAATATTCCGTGAAATAATCTGCTCAATATAAATATTTGTTATTTTTTAATGTTTTTATGTTAAAGAGTCCTATAAATAAATTACTGCATAAATAGTTAGATGTTTGAATGATTTGTTTATCATTTTGAATATTCTATACCTTGAAAGTGTACTAAAATTAAAATAGCCTTAACTCAAGGATATTTTTCTAGTGGAAATAATGAAAGCTCAAAAGTAAAATTCATGTAATTTAACTAGAAATAGTTGGATAGAAAATAGGATAATCTCTTTATTTGAAATAAATTGTCTAGAAAATAAAATTATTTATTTAAATTTTTCACTTAAGTTTCTATATAAGTAAGCAAAGCATAAGATTCTATACTGAATTCGTTTTTTATATCATTAACATAAAGGCACGTATGATCAATATAGTTATACATAATAAAGGATTGACTGTAAGTTCTGTTGTTGTTACTTGGCTAAGCTAAGACCACTCGTCAGGGACTGTGCGAATGAAGTCAGAAAAAACATCTTTCGTTTATGAACAGAGCCCCCCCCCCATCTACGATGGTGGATGTACGACTTAGCTCATTGATGGCAGCAACATCTGGGTCTTCCAATTTAGAAATAGGATGCCAGAGAAGACCCAAGGCCTGTCTCCTAACACCCCCAGAAGTATTAATTTGGAATGGGAACAGGGAGGATATTGCGACGACGACATGTTTTAGGTGTAGACTGTTAATTGTTGCAGATTATTGATATTTTTAAATAAAATTTCAGTCCTTTTTTTGGAATATTTTACTATATACACTATGAAACAAAGGAATAAAAATACAAAACATATATGTCCACTACACAAAAAAGAAATAGCATTTTTTTCTATCTAAAACATTATGCAACAAACAAAAATATAATTTAAGGTGAAATATAATAATAAATTTAGAATGTCATAAAAATTTTAGAAAACTAAATTATTTTGTCTTTTACTATGATGATTCATGTTTTGGTGAAAATTATATTAAAATTGATTCAATAGTAATTTCTTTCCATTACATAATAAATTTTTTCCCTAAGTTTTTAATTATGAAAAATCAAATAAATATCAAATTAATGGAGAAACAAACTACTAATCCTTACGTAAATATTTTCTTGTGAATTTTTAGCTATTTATTCATTAAAAGCAAATATTGATGAATAATCCAATTTATTTTTGTATAAATTATTTTTCTTTTTAGCACGTAAAAATTATTACGAAAAGTAAAAAATTCAGTTTATTGGTGAAATGTCAAAGGAAGAAAAATTCTACACTAGTAATTACTTGCTAATATCTATTTAATTAATATAAGGCTAACTTATTTTTATTGATAATTAATTAAGAAGGTTGCAATATTGAAGAGTTATAAATTTTTAATCCAATAACAACGATTTAGTAATACTTGGATCTGGATTGGTTTTCTAGTTTTCATTTAGGTCTTCACCATAGTTGCCTTGTATGTTAGACATTATTTCCAGAAATTTTATTAAGCAAATATTTCTCGAAAAATTAGATTTAGAAAACAATGTGAATAACGTAGAAAAAAGTTGCAGAGAAGTTGATTCTATTAATTGTATAAAAAAAATCAACTCAAACATTATCAAAAATATTAATTTTGCTGCTGTAGAAAAATATTACAAAACATTTGAATAAATACACTTAATATGAGCAAAACTGACTAATCAAGATTTGAATTCATTTTTATTCGTATACATATATAACAGTTTTTAAAAAATATTGAACATAAATTCCATAATTAGGGTGGATTAATGAGAAACAAAGTGGTATGCAACAATAAAGCAATAAATTTATTATAAGTCAAAGGAGGACTATTATAAGTATCTAATACACTGCACTTAAAACAGATTTCACATTGAACCTCTTCCAATCTAAAATTTGTAAGCATTTATAGGCAGTAAGTAAAAATAAGTAAGTAATTATAGACAGTCTGTAAAAATTGAAATTAAAATAATGTTCTTTATTTTTATTAGTTTTTTATAAATTACATTAAAAAATAAAAGCTTTTAAAAATGTATTGTTAATGTATGTTAAAAAACATAATAAAAGACCTAAAATACTGTTTGATTAAATTGATATTTTTTATTTATTTTTTGGGAGGTTCACCTGGTATCACGTGCGCAGCACCACTTTTCCAACTGAACCAACTGAATTTGTGGTGTGGAGTCCAACTTCCTCAGTACACACATGCCATAGGTACCCTTTTATAGGGTAGGTAACCATACATACAAGAAAAGGATAAGACAGGAAGAAGAGAAAGAGAAAGTACGTTCAGGAGTGTTATACTGCTTTGAGTAATTCGTTGATTATGTCATTCATATTATTTGTATTTCTAGTTTGATGAAATAGAAGTGTAAACCATAAAATAAAACTTTTTTGTTATTAAAAATATTTTTAATTCAATTTAAGAGAAGATTTATAATTATAAAATAATGCTTAAATTATGTTAGTTAAATCCTCCTAATTAGCACTATCCATATTAGTTTCCAAATTTCTGAGATTCACACAATTTTCCTACACTTCAGTTAACTATTAATTATTATTATTAACATTAAATATTAACTAAATCATACATTTATTAAAGTGCATAGTTAATTAAACGTGTAAAAATTCTACATAAAAAAGGAACTCAAAATTTTGAAGTCCTATGTACAAATATTCATTCTTCCTTGTATGTTTATTGCATATTCAATATGGTAAATGAGGTAATAACACTTAAGTATTTCGAAAACCGTTGGTAGCACCTGCTTTACTAAGTACCAAACATGTTCGCAGCCACTAATTCTGTAGATTCTGGAATACATTTTAGAATAGTGCTTACCTCTTAATGCATTGAAATGCAGAATGAGATAAACTAATCGTAATAATCAATTTAACAGGTTATGCAAATGAGAAGCACGTGTCGTCACAAACGTATTATTCTATTCAGAAAACATATGCTCTATAAACGCTTGAATTATAAGATGCGTTGAATATAATGTCATTAATTCGTATGAAAGGAACATTTAATTATCATAAAAATCTAAATAACAAAATATATAGTATAATGATCAATATAACTTCTTATTTGATCTACCATAAAATATCATGTGAAATATTTTAAGATAGATCATGTGTAATAATTTAAGTATATTAATAAAATTAATTAATTACATTTAAGAATTATTTATTTAAATATTCTAATGTAATATTTCATGTAAGGTATACGATATTACAAATGAAAGATTCTCGGAGAGGGGAATAATGTTAAGCTTAAGTTTATTATGCACAGATTAGTTGAATATTATGAAAAATATATTGCATAAAAAATATAAATTTTTTATGTTCTAAAGTACTTAAACTCAATAAGTAATAAGCGCATTTCAATAAACAAATTTTAGAAAGACTGTTATATACAAAACTGTTTTCTACCAAATACATCTATATCTCGAAATAAAAGATTATTATGTTTATCTAATATTTTAAGAGGCAATGCATAAAGCATCATATATTTTTAAAAACAACGCATTAAACATCATGTCTTGTATTTAAAATTAACTTTAATTAATTGATCTTAAAAGAATACTATATAATTTAATTTTATTTATAAAAATATTATTAAATCAAATCAGATTATATACTTTAATGGGAATGAATAAGAAATAGTATATATAAAGATTGTTTTCATATTTTCCTAATAAATGTTGCATTAATAGTTAAGAAAATAAAGGGAACACAAAAATGCTATATGTAAAGAAACATAATAATAAAACTGACATTGATTTATATCTTCAAGTAAAAATATAAAATTCAAATGTTTTAACAAAATATAAATAACAGACAGTTGACTGCTAATCAATTTATATTTTTTCAAAATAATCTAATGCAAGGAGTATTTTATTATCTAAATTTAAAAGATGAACTATATAAAAATAAATTCAAAATGATGCGTCAAAGAAAGCAAAACTAAAAATAAATTAAAAGTGATAGGTCATAGAAAGCAAGAATAGCACAATAGTGATACTTTTGAAAGCTATTTCACAGAAAATCACTCAAAAATTTAGAAGTTACTTTTATTCATTAATTTTTGATAACCTAAAAATTAATTTATAAAAGACCTAATTATACAGATTATAAAACAGAAAATAAGTAATTTATTTTTGTGTGAATAAATTGAGATGATACATAGACCTTACACCTTGTAAAATAATTGAAATTCAAAAAAGAGTCATCTTACTTTTTCCTTCATTCAAATTATTCGAAAGATTTTTGTATTATTTAGCACTGTTATCTACGTTAATAATACAAAAAGACAAAATGAAAAATTATCATTCATTTGAAAAAGTTATTCATAAGCAAGATTCATTATTTAATAATTGAGATACGGAAATTTATAACTAAATCATATTTTAATGATAATTATAAGGAGTATTTCATATTTTATCTTATTACATCCGCACATGTGAATAGTGAGTAAATTGTTATTTTTCATTACCAAAACAAACGTATTTCACCAATATTTAAAATCAATTATAGTGTTATAAAAACTGTAGTAGTAAAGAAAAACTGTTTAAAGATTTAAAATAACTTTTTATATCAATTAAATTTATTACATCAATGAAGTTAACAATCGATCTATATTTTTATTTTAAATCTCCCTTAAAATAACTTGATTTGTTCAATAACTTAATTAAAACAATTTTTAAAACAACATTCATATAAGTGTTTTTTTTATTTTATCTAAACTTTATACTTTATTAGTTAAATAAAGTTGACAAATAAATCAATATTTACAAGTAATCCTTATTTATCACGTAAATTTTGTTCATACAATAAAGTTTAGCCAAAAAAAATAAAATTTGACTAAATTTTTTTTTTTTTTTTTTTTTTTTTTTTTTTTTTACATAAACTGAATATATATACAGGAAATATTTAAGATTAGATAAATATTCAGGGAAAATAAAAGTTCATCATAAATTTTACTTAAATAATATTTTTAAGAACATTGTTTCAATTTTAGAACAGTTGTCTATAATTATTTAATAATTTTTTTCAGTTACTAAAATGTTTGTGTAGTACTGATTCATTAGAGATTAGCAATACATTACTTAGTAGTAAATTATCAGTTAAAATTATTATTATAATAATCATGCGATACCTTAATGTTACATGATTATTAAAGCTTAAAAAGATGTATTAATGTAAGTCAATTACTTTATTTTATATGCCGTAAAGTTCGTATTTAATTTGTTCTTGTTACTTATGACACTCGGCAAAGCTAAGCCCGCCTGTCTGAGACTAAACGAACGAAGACAAAAAGAGCGTATTCCGTTTCTGAATAGAGCATTCTCTCTTGAGGGGGAAATTACGACTTGACTCATAGATGGCAGCACCATCTGGGTCTTTGAATTCAGAGATAGGAAGGCAATAAAGGCCGAACACCTGGCTCCTACCACCCCAAGAGGTATTAATTTGGGAACATGGAGGACATTGCTACCACGACATATTTTACTTGCCCCCGTCACCATTAGTAAACACGATGGTCTTCAGTCGAAAGGGAATCGAAGCCACAACCTTGCGATTGCGAAACTGATGCCTTAACCAACTGCCCAAGTATTTAATTTCGTTCATTTCTTTGGTTAACAATTTGAATTTCAGGGTTTCTTTTTAACAAAAGTATTACAGCACGAAAGAAATTTTTAAATAAAGTAAGAGAAAATTTTGTGATCTATTTATACAAAACTATTGATATGAATCATTAGTATCTTCTAAATTTGTTATTTTCTAAGAAAGGCAAACTATATTTGCAAAATTAGCTAAAGAAATAGCATCAGAATAGTTTTCACTTTCTTTTCGAAGCATCATTCGCAAAATTAGATTTCTAGATAGGATAAAGGCTCTCACTCTCTCTCTTAAGATCAATTCCATTTAGCTCTGAAACTAAACTAGGATTCATCTGGAAAGAGAATAAGCTTCCTTTATTCCGTAATAAAGTAAACATGCAGACGTGCCACAGATATCAACTCTTTTATTTGGAGAGTGAAAGGATTACAAATGACTGGCTTTTCTGCTTACAAATTTCATTTATAAAACTTTCACCCAGGTGTAAAGCTAGAAAATAATATCATAAACGAATTTCTATATATATATATATCTTTTTTTTTTTTTTGACATTCGTACATAAAATAAATTTAATGATTAACCTTGCTACTGTTTTTCTGGTTTTCTTTACAATTTCAAAATTCTTTTCTGCTATAAATGATTTTTAATCAGAATATAAGGTAATCTCAAAACCCATTTACTTATTGCGAGTTTGTTCTTAATAAAGTGATTTTATAAGCGATCTTAGACATAATTGCATTGTTTATTTTTAGCACTATAGTAAAAATAAATAACTACAATTTTGTTTTAAAAACAATTATTTTGTTTTATTCTAACTTTTGCAAAAATGCACATAAATTATTGATTTTTAATTAATACATAAATTTAAATAACACAATTTTGATTATACTCCGAATTTAGATAATGCATTTTTAAATATCACGTATAAAAGTAAAATATATACACGTATAAAAGTTATCCTTGACTATAGTTTAATAATAAGATTATTTTCAATTTAATAGACAGTTCTTATCCACGATCTAACAGGAAAAACAAAATACATTATAACAGCAAAACTGCAATTTGGTGTATAAATTTTTAGGGGCGACAACAGAAAAAAAAAGAGAAAAAAATAGAATAAATTTCTTGAAATAATGATATATAAAGCTAGATTTCAAACTGCATTCAAATCACAAGATTAAAAAACATTGCATCAAAAGATCTTAAAAACAACCAAAAAAGGATGATGAATGTGTCAATAACTTGGCAAAAAGGCACATGGAGCTAAAATTTTGAGGGAACCACTAAAAGCTAAACTAAATAAGTTTAAGATAAAAAAAAGAATCTAAATATAAGAAATATATTGAATTCTTTCTTATATCAGCATATTGATCTTACATTTCCTCGCACCACCTCTAAATAGAAACGGAAGCAAAATGTACAAGACAAACAATAGCACGGATTCCCTGAGGAGTGGAACATACTGAGCTACTGTTGAATTTATTAATTACGAGAAAAACAATTGATTCCGGCATCCACTGTTAACTTGTAAAATATTCAGAAAAAATAGCTATCCTTTCATGGACTATTTATATTAGATTTCTTAAAATTCCAAGCAAAAAGTGAATATATAAATGGCGATCTGTTTAAAATAAAGGATGGGAATGAGATGAAGCCTTCTTTTTCAGTCATGGAACACAGTGTATCAAGCAGAAATCTATACCTTGTGGAAATTCATATTTGTAGATACCACAGAATCTTATCTCAAAAACAACTCATCAAATATTCATCTTTAAAAAATGATAAATGCGTAATTGCAGAAGAAATTAAAATAATCTCTTAAAACAGATGATATTAGGTTCGGGTGAATGAGAACTTACAAGGAACAAAGGTAAAAGACAAGCAGCCACATTTTTTTGCATAAAAATTTCTCTCTTCATATAAATGTACAAAAATAAGTGTTGATTATAATTGAATAAAAAGAAAACAAATTTCTTAAGTTAATCTTATTCGCGAAACTTATTTATTATCTTTCATCAACCAATAGGAACCAGCTAAAATATTTTGTAGCGGGAACATTTCTAAATCTAGTAAAGACAGAATGTTTTAATGAACATACAAATTTTTCATTTCCTATTTATGAAGCTTAAAACTTTTTAAATATTCTTTGTATTATAAGTCACATAAACATATATAAATGTATATATATTATTCTTTTTTCTGTTTTATAAATATATTTTCTAAAGCAATTTTCTGAATTCCTTTTAAAACAACATAGGCAACAGTATTATGAAAAACAATCAGCGTAACAAAAAAAGTATTGATTATCTAAATAGTATTAACTTTAAAATATATGTTTCCAATCTTTGTTAAAAATATTACATTTTTAACATCAGTAGGGTTAGAGTACAATTATGCTTCTATGTATATAAAAAAAATTATTTTTATGTACACACCGAACTTTTGTCTGAAGTTGAAATGAGAGCAACTTCACATAAAATGGAAAAAAATGAAGATGTTGGTATTTAATTTGAAAACACAGCATTCTTTATTTTTAAATTTTGATTACAGCAACGGTAATTAATGCTGATTTGAACTCACTGTTTTCCCATATACAATCTTGATTTAAATGCAAGATACACATTTTCCAATGTTATACACTTTACAGTTGTGAAGCTTTGGCTCGCTTGTAATACAACATGATATGAGATCTCAAGAAGCAAATTTTATAAGAAAATGTACAAATATTTTTCATAAATCTAGGAATTTTTAGTATCAAATTTTCTACAAATTACAACAAATCCATTATACATAGATAAGAGATTTTTCATCTCATTTCCAGGAATTATGTTTTGAATAAATATTTAATTTAGACTAATTGAAAAAAAGAATTATGCAAGAAATTATATTATAACCTTAAATAAATATAAAAAGTTAAATAGAATTACAAAATATGTACTAATATTAATTTGCATTATGTATTTATACATACACATAAGATAAATACTAATTAATTATTAAATATGACCAAATAATATTTTTATAAAGGTTTTCAATATATTGTTATTAGAAACGTTACTCTTGTCTATAATTAGAATATATCTATTCGAAAAAAATTTAAAGGTATTTAAATTGATTATAGAAAGATAAATAATTAATTAGGATTTTCATAAATTATTCTAAATTTCAATAAATGAGAAAGTATTTTGGAAATTAAATTCACACACAAAATTGATTCTTGTCAATAAAAAATTTACTTTAAAATATTTAATATTCTAATTTAAAATTATATTTATAGAAATAGTTTATTTCCTTTATATTTTTCATATACAAAAAATGAAATATTTCTAAATCTTAAATATATAACATACAAAAATTTATAAGAAATAACTTCATGATTTCTAAAATCATTAGTAAAAGTAAAATAAAACTGGACTTTTTTATGTTTTTTCAAAAAGCTGTATATTGTTTTCCTAAAAATAATGATTTGAAAAATCTCAAAACGCAATTAAAAATATCTTAAAAACACACATACATCATTACTCTCAAGGATTTTGGGATCTGATTAAATTTTAAAATTATGTACAATATCTTTATCTCTTTGTTGGAGAAACTTATATTAACTTATTTTATTTTTTGGATGAAAGATACTTTAACTTCTGTAAATTATTTGAAATGTAAATTACCCCAACTATTTCCCGCTATACTTGTTATTAAAACTTAAGTATTGTTTTCAAAACAAAATAAAATTTAGAAACATAAAATAGTTTTCTCATTTAGATAAAAATGACCCCTTTCGCCAAGCAGAAAAATGATGATGGAATACGACTGCATGAACAGAATCACAAAAGTTTCATTTTCAAAAGTGGCATCAGAGTGAAACGAAATTCAATTTGCATTACAGATTACTGTCATTCCTGAAAATTTTCAACTACTGCGAAGAAAAATCTGTAAAAATCGTGATAAGTTTACAAAAGTTCGATTGCTATTGAAAACAGTTTGTCAGTTTTAGTAATAACTTCTAAATTTCAATTTCATGCATTATTACTTTGTCCTTAACAACATAAAAAAATAAGTAAAGACGAAAAAGAGAATTTAGGAAAATTTAAACACGTGAAATCTTCCTTTTGTAAGGATAACAAAATTCATACTTCGTTATATATACGTCTAATATTCTTTCAAAACATAAACACGTAATAGTGGCTATATATCTGTACTATATATATATATGTGTGTGTGCATGCGTTTCTGTATATATGTAGATATATGTATGGTACTCGTTGAACGTGAATCTTACTACAAATTCATGATTATTCATTGAAATTTTTCCAAGTCTGTGAATAAAAGTTAAGAAATAACCTTTATCAAAGTATGAAATTAAAAAGTTACAGTAAATCTAAAATTCTCGCTCGTTTGACCATTTTCAGAAGCAAAGTAACAACTTACCAAATACTATTAGGTTGAATTTTATAACTCATTAGCTGTCTTTAAAAACTATTTATGTAATTTTTAATTTTTTTTAACCATTCAAAGCTTATTTATAGTATTAAAAAAATTTAATTTTTGCGATTACTTTTGAGTTGTATTAATAAATAGATTTTAACTAGTAGGTTATTCAATTTTTATTCCATTTCATGTAGTGTTAAACTTTACATGTGTTAAAAAAATGAAAGCGAAATTATGTGGATGCAGGTACTAAATAATGCATGTTACAGTCTTTTGAGCGCTAGCACACATCATTAAAAATTAAAAAGTGTTTCCATATTCTTAAAATTTGTATCCCATTATAAATCTAAGCACATTTTAAAAATTAAATTCACTAAAACAAAGCGAGTGTTTATCAAGAATATCTTTTTAAGAGCATGAGAGCAGAATATGTTCAGGGAAAGTTTATAAAGCGTTTTTAGCGAAAAAACTTTAAATATTAACACAACAAATCTTTTACCTATTTATAATTTTGTTCTTGACTGACTAAAATACTTTTTAAAACATTTTTAACATTGAATACAAAAGAAAGAGTTAGTTAAAATAGGGGTTAAATTTAAAACTAAATGTATCTTTGAGTGTATCATAAAATGAAATGCTCTTACAATTCTAAAAAAATCCGTAATATTAAGAAAATCATTGTAATACAAGAGCAAAATAATAGAAAAACTAATAAATTTTTCTATTATTCTATTATTTTGCTCTTGTAGTCCACTAACAAAAGTGTAATATTTTTCTTTCCACTAACATAGGTGCAGTATTTTCTTACAAGGAATTGTATAAATAAAATTTTAAAATATTTTAGTAAAATTTTCACTCCAAATAAATGATATTATTTCTTCCTATCAACATTCGTTAAGACAAAACGGTGATGATCTATTTTAATCATTTCTTGTACATAATCCAAGAAACCTTAAGTTAATACTATTAATTTAAAAGTTTTATTTACGATCTCAATACAAAAATAAAAAATGTTTTGATACGTTAAAATATAAAATTTTAGAAATTATATATAATAAAGTTTTTTTCAAATAATCTTAAATAAAACAATTTTTTAAAAGATTTATATTAAGTCTAAAAAATTCCTTAAATTCTTAATATTTTATAATGCTAAACTAAACTTGTAAGGCTAAAATAGTTAACAATTAGAAAATATCATTTTCATGAATTAATTACGTTTTTTAAAACTAAATTTTTGGTCATTAGGACTTTATCTCTATATGTATATTAAAATAAAAACTCTTTAAAAACTTTAAACACTTGAATCTAGTCAAAAATTATTTTACAAGTAAGATTCTTATGTTAAAAAAAGTAATAAGAAAAGTAAGTTAGTGTCTTCACTTCATTCTACATTCCAAATAAGTTAGATTATTTCTTATGATTAAATACATTCCACAAATTCATGTAAAATGGTATTTTTCTACATTAATTATTTATGACATTCAGAATGGAAAAATAATTTAATATTATGAATTTAAAAGTTTTTTATCCTTTGCAAGAACTGTTATATAAATTCAAAGTGTCCTTGCTTGTTAAAACTTATAGAAAAATACAATTAAGCGTGCTTCTAAAGTAATTAATTACAATTGCAGTTTTAACTTTATTAATTGAACGAATATTAACTGACAGAATTTTCTAAAATATTAACAATATCAGATTATTTTTCATCCATTATTTTTCACTTTACTTATTAAACATGAAAATACAGTTAATTCGTAAAAATAAATTATAAAGTTTTAAAATATAAATTTTAATTAGACAACAAAAAGTCAAAATCCTTAAGAAAAATTCACATTTGAAAACATTATCTTGGGAAAAATTGCTAGCAATGAATTTTAAGGACTAATATTGACAAACTTTTTTCATGGTGAAAAAACATTTTTGTGAAACTAATTTATATAAAATATTTATATTTGAAATTTTTTCACACGTAAATTGTTTGAAAAACTTAACGTATTTCATCTAAAAGGTCTTAAGTACAAATATGAAGAAATACAAAATATTATATTGTGTATTCATTTCGAAATTCAAAAAGTATTTTAAACAACTTATTTGCTTAAATAAAACTGTTGTTTGAATACGATATATAAACAATAAAACATTCAAATAACTTTATTTCATAAGCAAATTTATTTGAATATTTACTATATACAAACTTCATATTTATTTCACTTGTATACAAAGAAATTTAACAATTTTTAAGCTTTTAAAGTAAACGTTTTGTTTTATTGTAAAAAGAAATAAAAATAAGATATTGTTTTCAAAAATCTCCTCGAATAAATACGTTTTATTATTGTTTGTCTTTAAAACATTTTTTAATTTACTTAAATTAAAACTAAACTATGTTAAATCGAGCAAACAATAAAAGTTTTATTATTTTAATAATATCAAAATTATGTATCAAGGTAAATATATTTGTATTAAGTAGTTGATTATTTTATGCTATTTCATTACAAATGTACTTTCTATTAGAAGATTGTACCAAAAACTATAATATTAATTATTTAGTTACGGCTTGGTATTGGTGTTGAATTTGTAACAATTTTAATTAAATTAATAATTAAAAAATAGGTTTGTTATTATTTTTCATTTACAATATGGTACATTGACTTTATGTATTATGTCTGCACGAAAACAAATAAATTTTACTAATGTGAACATAAATTTGATATTTATAAAGTCTCTTTTTTTAAAAAATAAAATTGTGGATGATAGAAGCATCAACAAAATAAACATTTTTCAAATAAATTATAATGAACTATTAAATTTACAAACAATTATATTTATAAAAATTAAAACACCTTCTTGTCTCCGCAAAACGAAATACTCTGGATATGTCCACTAACAAGTAACGTGAGTGCAATCAAAGACTTCCTATCACTCTCTATGGTTTAAGTTTTCCTTGATGGTTTGGCTTTTGCTGAAATACGAGTGGTGTGTAGTTGGTACCATCCATGTCTCTATATTTGATAAGTTTCTCAAGGATTATAAATCTAGGCAGGAGAAGAGAATAAGAGGGAACCTGATGCTGATTCATTGCCATAGATATCTACATGAGATGGGGCCCATTGAAAGTGAACCTCATGTTGTAGCGAGACAATGTGTTCATAAGGGAGAATAATATGCAACTTCTGGGTGCTAGAGAACCAATAAACAGAAGACTGATGGAGTATAACAAACCATAAGATATATGTCACAAGGATATAGAGATTGGACAATGTAGGAAATTGTGTTCAATAACCACAGCATTTTTACAATAACAGACAATCCAGGATAACAGTAGAATGGGAAATTAATATGATTATCTGAGCAACTGTAAAGAATAAGATTTGTCGTCATCAAATATACAAAACAATTTTAGAGAATAATATCAAACACGTGTATCTTGAAAACATAAGTCAATCATAACTCTTTACAGAGGTTTGAAATAAAGGAGTTTCTACATAAGTCTTATTCTTATGTCACGGAGGCTGCGATTACCTAGTTGGAAAAGGTAGTGAATTCGAATCTTGACCCAACAGAAGATCAGTCACATTCACTAATGATGCAGAGGAAGATAAAATATATCATAGTCAAAATATTCCCCTAGGGAAATAATACTTTTGGAAGTGGTAAGTCACGTTGGGGGTCTTCTTGGTCCTTAATTTTAAATCATGAAGACCCACTCACTTTCAAACTCATCATGGCGCGCCTTCTTAGTGCAAAACTACGTAATGGTACCATTACATCTGTGCATTGTAATCCTTAATAAGAGTAAAACTCTTTGAAAAAAATGTTGGGAAAAAGCTTGTCACTTATTTTTATTCTTACTCCCCATCAAGGACGATTAAAATTTTTCTGATTTCAATCAAATTGAAATCCGGACTGGAGAAATGTTCTCTTGAATGATGAGTTCTGCTTCCAAATATGACCTGATGATAACGATTGACCTATTAATTATAACTAGCAAAAATGATATAGAGATGCCTGTCAACCATCAGACCATATAAAATGTTATGGTCTGGTATATTACCTCATTTAATCGTCCGATACTTTCTGTGATCATTTATGATAAATTAAAATAGCAATACGCAAACTACATTCTTCAAACTTAAATCATTAACTTATATAGCTGATTAAAAAAGTTTGGATTTTGATTATATGGATTTTCTGTGATTTGTTTCAAAAGTTAACTTATTTTACGATTGGTTGAGTTTTACGGAGTAAATGAATAGAAATTCAATCTATTTGATTTTAGAAATTTAAGATCGGAAATGTTACCTATTATTTCTAGACTTGTTTTTGCATGTAAATATACACAGCAACAAACTGCAATTGTTTCGATGAATTGTCATCAAACTGACTCAACACAATTTTTTTTAATCTGCGTCTCCTGCTTTCTCATCCCTGGGTCAAATTTGAAGTTTCATGGGAAGCAATTGCAATCATTCAAAAGTGCTGATGATTTATCTTCACGGTTAGATGCAATTTAACTTCTCATTCTTCAAAATAACATCAAGTTACTTAATCATCTATTATAAAAACAAATTAGAAATTGAAATTAGTCTACAGATTCGAATCACTTTTGATATTCTTATTTTACAAGTGCCAAGCTCTGAAACAAATCATTTCATAGTTTTAAAATTCAACTGTTTGCCTTTTTCTGTACCTTCTTCTTACATGAAATAAGAAAATTAATACATACCAACTATTTCTTTGAATGTGTTGTGAATTTGAAAATGTAAAAATAACTTTTACTTAAAAATAAGTTTTGGAAGTAACACTTAATATTTCAAAAAAATATTCTATATTTTAGTCTTTTAATCAATTGTGAGCAGTCTCGTAAAGCAGCTCATCTCCGGACAGCAAACTTCTCAAGGGAAATAACGTCAAATAAAAACGTCAAAAAACTTGACCAACTCCGATTACGACAAATTTACCATATACAATACTGGCTATTAAAATTGCTACACCAGGAAGAAATGCAGATAACAAAATGATATTTATTGGACAAATATATTATACTAGAAATAACAAATGATTAAATTTTTAAAAAATTTGGCTTTACAGATCCTGAGAAATCAGAACCCAGAACAACCACCTCTGGCAATAATAACAGCAGTTATACGCCTGGGCATTGAGTCAAACAGAGATTGGATTGCATGTACAGGTACAGATGACCATGCAGCTTCAACACGATGCCACAGTTCATCAACCGTAGAGACTGGCGTTTGGTGATGAGCCAGTCGCTCGGCAACCATTGACCAGACGTTTTCTATTGGTGAAAGATCTGGAGAACGTGCGGGCCAGGGCAACAGCCGAACATGTTCCGTATTAAGGAAGGTCCGTACAATACCGGCAACATGCGGTCGGGCATTATCCTTCTGAAACGTAGGCTTTTTCAGGGCTCGAATAAAGGGTAGAGCCACGGGTCGTAACACACCAGAAATGTAACGTGCACTGTTCAAAGCACCATCAATGCGAACAAGAGGTGACCACTGAGACGTGTATCCAATGGCACCCCATACCATCACGCCAGGTGATGGGCCAGTATGACGATGACGAATGCACGCTGCCAGTGTGCGTTCACCACGATGCCGCCAAACACGGATGCGACCATCATGATGTTGTACACAGAACCTGGAATCATCTGAAAAGATGACGTCTCGCCATTCGTGCGCCCAGGTTTGTCGTTGATCCCACCATTGAAGGCGCTCTTGTCTATGACGCAGCGTCAAGGGAAGCCGCAGCCATGGCCTCCGAACTGAGAGTCCATGCTGCTGCAAACGTCGTCGAACTGTTCGCGCAGACACTTGTTGTCTTCCAAACGACCCCGTAATGGATCGTGACGTGGTTGCACGATCCATTACGGCCATGCGGAAAATATGCCTGTCTTCTCGGCTGCTAGTGATAGGTGGCCGTTGAGATCCCGCATGGCGTTCCGTATTACCGTCCTGAACCCATCGATTCCCTGTTCTGCTAACAGTCATTGGATCTCGACCGACGCGAGCAGCAATACTGCGATAGGATAAACCGCAATCCCGGTACGCTACAATTCGACCTTTATCAAAGTCAGAAACGTGCTGGTACGCATTTCTCCTTCTTACACGAGGCATCACAACAACTCTTCACCAGGCAACAACGTTCAAATGCAATTTATGTATGAGGAAACGGCTGAACAATTTCCTCATTTAAACACAATGTAGGTGTCGCTAGTGGCTCCTGCTTTGTCTGAATGCGCTGAAAAGCTAATTATTTGCATATCACAGCACCTGCTTCCTTTCGTAAATTTTCATGTCTGTACCATGTCGCCTTCTTGGTGTAGCAATTTTAATGACCAGTAGTGTATATATATATATATGCGTGTGTATGTATGTATGTATAACAAATAACTCATGCATGTTTATAAGTATTATTATATTCAGAAATATCTTCTAAAATATTTTAATACAGTTGGACATAAGATATTTTTGAGCTACAACAAAATCGCTTGCAATGTATATTTTAAAAATGTTTCTAAAATTAAATTTTGAATTCATTACAAAATTACAATAAAAATATTATTTAAATACATATTTGATTTTTTTCTTCACTATAAAAATTACTTAATTTAAACATTTTGTATTAAATTTGTACATTATTTAATATTTTATGTAAGTATATACTATATTTGAAGTCCTAAATAGGACAACTAAATTAAAATACGGAATGGCTTATAAAGTTTTCTTGTCATGATTCTTCAGTCAATTTTGACAAAATTTAATTAAGATTGAAGTGTTTGTGAAAGATTCACTGTCTTTAATGGAAGTTTCATGTTCTTAATAATAAATTGCTAAATGTAAATTTTCTAAGTATTTTGAAATAATTACTTACTTAAAGATACAACATACAACAGATATTATTTAGCATTTCTAATTGAATAAGAACATATATTATAACTGAAACTAGATTAAAATTTAGTTCTCAGTAACTCATTCTATTTGTAATATTATTAAAAATGAAAGTTTTTATAATATGCAATTGTACTATTTTAGTTAACCCTTATATCGTAAGAATGTAAAATGCCATGAAAGTAAAAAGGGAAAAGCATATAGTCACATATTTTGGAAAAAATAACAATGTTGCCTTTAATTTACCGAAAGAAGAATCTTCTTATGACACAAAATGTTCAATATTCTTGTTATCCATTGTAACAAGAGTGTCAATATACTTCTTTCCTATTAGTGTCTGCAGATGAAAATGAAAATAAAATTAGGATAACTAACTATTCTTTGTAAGAAGCATTATGCTGTTTGCGTTTGTATTTTAGCTGTCTTAACCCCAAATATTTTTTCAGTTTCCTACGAAAGAATAAATTATGTCTTACTCTTCAAATCTAAGCATACATATTTTTTCACTAGTATAAATACTTTTCTCGTAGGTTTATATTTGTGGTTGAACAAAATATATAATGAAATTCCTTGTATTGGGTACTAAGGGCACATAATTCAATTCAGAAATAACACATTTCTTCAGATTATTTCTAAATATTAAATTATATATTTTTTCAAATTTTTATTACTTTTTCGATTTTTCTTAAATATTATTTCATTTAATAAAGTATTAATTTTATTGACTGTAAAAAGACACAAATTAAAAATATGCCTCTCTAAAAGAACTGATGAAATAAAAATATTTATATTAATTCAGATTTTGGACTGTTCAATATGAAAATTTTGCTGTTTCCTATTAAGAAATAATATATAAAAAGTATTTTGTATTATAATCTTTTTAACACTCATTTTAAATATTAACACATTTTAATAATATTTTTAAAAACATAAAATAATGTATAAATATTTAAAGTGAGTTTATTTTCAGAAATTAATACTAATAATCTGTGTAATAATAAAAAGAATATAAATAATGCGAAATTTTCAGTTTTTTTAAACAAATATAAATATTATACTAAATTGACATTATAAAAATAAATCGAATTGAAATGTTGAAGAAAAAATGATAAATTTTGTAAATTAATCTAACAAGATACATATTTTTGTAACTCATGAATCCATATCAATGTACATTCTACATTAATGTGTATGTAACAAAAATGATTTTATCTCCATGAATAGATTATGATTATCCATCATATACAAATGATACATGATACAGATTGTACAAATTCCCACAATGATTTTTGCAATAAGATTAATGTCTAGCAGACTTCATTGCAAATATGCATAAATCCTCATTTAATGCAGAAAACTAAAACAATATATAACTTAGCCGATGATCCGAAGTTTATAGGATCAAACCTGTGGCCTTCCGATCAAAGCACAGCTCTATTTTACAAATATACCAAGCTAAACTAAACTGCATTCTGCCATTATACTGAAAAAAATGCCGCATCTTATAAAATATTCTTAATCTTACATTTTATATTTTAAAACATAGATAAAATCTTATTTTTTATTATTTTGAAAATTTTCGTACTTAAAAATAATTAAATTAGTACTTCAAAATAATATATTTTAAATCTGTGTAAATATTAAAAGCTTGAATACATAATTTCATCATTTTTCTTCACGTTACTCTTAAAGTTCCCATTTGAGCAGTATTGTACAAGTGCAAGTATTTACAAAAATCCTATTATATATTTTTTATATTACCTGATCATGATGATAATATGAGATATCTGATTATATATTTTGGTATCAATGAATATATAGCTCTTACAATAAATAAATATATTTTTAATTACATCAAATATTTTAAGTACTTTTCGCATATAAAATAATTAAAACAATGATTAAAACAATATTTTAATTTATGTAAATATTTTGATTTTACCCATTATCTTCCCTGTAAAGTCAGCTTTTGTTTTGAGCAGTACTGTGTACAAACTCAAGTTTTTAACACAAATCTTTTAAAATGTCTCATCATTTTGGAATTATTGAATATACGTTTGTGTGTGTAATATTAAGTATTTTATACATATATATTATGTACATAGACACAAAATAAAATTTATGAGTATTGTGAAGTATCAAATGATAATAAACCAGAATCTGATTTACTTTCATGAATTCATTAACCAAGTATATTAGCAAAGAAGCATTAATGCATTTCGTTATCATGTATTTGTCATAAGAAATCAAACTGTGTTATTTTTTTGTTATTTAAAAGGAACCGAGCATCCTTGTCAATTGTGTAACAAACTTTGAACCAAACAACAGTGTTTTTGTTGTTTTTTGCATAACATAACAGTTATCAACAACTAAAATGTTTTTAATTAATTAACTTTTGAAAAGGAGTTCATTATTTCCAGAAAATTTTTTTTAAGTTGAAATTCATTTAAATTTTATAAAAAAGATTATGCAGTTGTATATAGGGGTTCATTATTTCCAAAAAAATTTTTTAAGTTGAAATTCATTTAAATTTTATAAAAAAGATTATGTAGTTGAAATGAGTTTTGATTACTTAGGTAAAATGATTATTTAACTAAGTAAACAAAACTTATTAATGAATATTTCATTAAAATTAATTAAAGATGGTAAGGCTCTTTATATCTTAGTTACAAAAATAATTGAAACTGAATTGACATTTTTATAATTCAAAATAAATTATGTTGTTGTTACTTATAACACTTGAAGGAACCACAACCTGCCGGTCTGAGACTGGATGAATGAAGTCAGAAAGAGTGACTTTCGTTTTTGAACAGAACACCCTTTCAAGACGGAAGTACTTGTCTCATAGATGGCAGCACCATCTGTATCTTCGAATTTAGCGACAGGAAGCCAAGGAAGACCCAAGGCCTGGCTTCTACCATCCCAGAGGTATTAATTTGGCATGGGAACATGGAGAACATTGCGAATACGACGGGTTTTACGTGCTCCAGTCACCCTTCGGTCTTTAGTCAGTGGGGAATCGAGCTCACAAGCTTCCGAATATCTAACAAACTAGGCTACCGCAGCCCAAAATAAATGATGAAGCATTATAAGTAAATACAAGCCTTATTATTATATAGGTATATGCTAATAAGGTGATTTTTTCATAAATGCAATGCAATTTAAACATAATACTTGAATCATATATTTTTTCAATCATTCATTACAAATAACTGAAAAAATATTTTTTTTCAGTAATTGTAAATAATTGTAATAAAATTGTAATAAAATTTAAAATAAAATTGCTAAAAATATTCCAACAAAAAATTCATTTTACTAAATGTTTATTATTTTGTCATTTTCTCTTTCTGATAGTCTCATCTTCACTGAAGAATTTAAATGAGCTCAGTAAAGTTAAAAATTGAAAAGCAATAATCAAGGGTTAAGATTAATTCGTTATAAAATTTAAAATTTAACGTTTTGTAAATTCATTTATATGTGGCTAAAAAATGAATTTCACTATTCTCAACAGACATTTTCTTATTGATAAATTTCTATCTTAATATTTATCTTTTTTCTAAAAATAAAGCAATGAAATAAGGAAATTAGCATGCATAATTATTTTTTATTGCAATATATTCTCTTAAAATACAAAAGAAATAAAAATAAACAACTATTATCATAAATAATTATTAATTTTCAAAACATAAGCAATAAATACATGTAAGCCGACTGTGTCCGTGCATTCATCTAATGTTTTTCAATTTAAATTGAAAACGAGAAATATTAAAGATAAATTTTAGTATCTACAGATGCGCTATCAATGGTACTTTAAAATGGTATTTTAAAATATGTATTATTTTTAGTCGTATATTTTTATTCCTTTAAAATATATTTTATCGATTTCCTATGAACCAATAAGCAATTTCCGCTTTTTTTTAATACATTTTTATATAAGCTAATTTTTCAAGCAATTAAAACTTATTCAAAGTTAATTTCTTTCATAATTGATATAAAACGAAAAGTTAGATAATCGTAAATGAATTATACTCACTTATTTACCAAAATTATTTTCCATAAATTTCATAAAATGTATATTTAAAAACTAAACTTTAAATTAAAACTTTTTATTCAAAATAAATCAATTTGCGAATGATTAGACTATCTAAGATTATCATATAAAGAATTTGAAAATAACATAAGAAAGATAAATTATTATTAAGCCTTAAAATTAAACAAATTTAAAAATCATTGATGGATAATAATAATTTAAATTTTCAATATTATAACAGAAAAGCAAATTTTATTAAATTTATTAACTACATTTTTAGTTATATCGAGAAGTTATTAAAGTCACTTCATAGAAAAGCATGATATTGGTTCCTTTTAAAATGCTTTATTGTAAATGTAAATTTTTTGGAACAATGCCACTTTCAAAAAAATAAGGCTTGCAAACATCATTTACTCAAAGCAACACAAGTATAAATAATTCCTTACAAAAATGTTATTTTCATTGTTTCAGACTATACGATTGATGTTGCTATGAGAAAAAATGCCATGTTCTTCCAAGATTTTAACTGGAAAAACAATATATTCATTTTTTATATGAAAATAAATAGATTATTTTGATTTCACGGAAGCCTTCCATTTCTTCTAAAGATTATTAACTTAAAAAATATTCATTAGAGTTGCATCAGCTAATATTTTATTAAAGAATAATAATTTAACATATCATTTCAATAACAACAAAGAATAAATTCATTTTGTTCTATTCAAGTGTTTAGTAAATAACATAGGAAGTATAAAAATAATAAAAATAATTGCGTGTAACTAAAATAAAAATAAAAAATGAATATTCAAGTAAATGAATATTCAAGCAATTCTTCATGTTTCAAGGATTTGCCTATTTAGATTCACCGAAAATATCTTCCTTTTAGTTACTAGTAAGAAATGAAACCATTAACGGGTATATCAATTGAAGTAAACATTTCACTGTAAAAAATCGCTGTTAGATACGTCAAACCAAATTCAGATATTGATAATTTTATTCTAATGTGGAAGTGCTTATAAATACAAAATAAAATAAAATTTTAAACTTCAGATAAAGAAAAATTAATAATTATAAAAACCTATATTCCAAAATATTGCCAAAAAAAAACCAAGACAAATATAAAACAACTTGTTATAATGATGCAAAGATTTATGTGAATATTTGTAGAATTGAAAGGAGAGATATTATAGATCAACCAGTTTGTGTGGCGAATAGTTCATAGAATTACGAAAAAAGGAAACAAATTAACTAAAATATCCATTACATTTTCTAAGCTGTACTTAATATATACATTTATTTTCCCTAGAGTTAATAAAAAAATTTTCGCTTTTTTTCAAATTTAAAGATCTTTATAAATAAAAGTTAAAAGTTTCTTCTCACTGAAAAACTTCTTTGTTAGAAAATTTGGGATTGAAACATTACAGAATATCTAAATTCCAAAATTCATTTATAGTAATTTACTATATTTTCAACCATACCTTAGTACAACAGAAGGAGTTGTTTTACAAATTATATTTAATATTTGAAAATACTGTATGACTCCTAGGAAGTTGTTCTCATATCATTTATATCAAATTATCATGTAATATACTTTGTACGAAAACCGCGATCATAATAAGAACTAATGCAGAAAACAGATGCAAAAAATTCTTCTTTAAAATGTTGTTTAAAAATTAATTAGTAAATATAAAAATTCGGACGAAAAAATGTTCTATGAAAAAATATTACTAGCAATAATATAAATTATACATATTTTCTCGAGACTCATGTCCAAATAATTTCTTTGCTAATGACTTTGTAGTTATGCTTATCGTTAGAAGAATTCAAATCATCGAAACAATAAGTTCATTTAATGATATTTATGGCCTTAAAGAAAGGAAAAAAGTAATTTTGAATAAGGAAAGTTATTAGGTGGTTAGTTTAAACTATTTAAGAATTTTCAAACTTGATTGGTGATTAATGAAATTGCAAAACTCAAAAAAATTCAAGGAAATCAAACGGAAATTATTCGGAAAAACTGCTTATTTCTCTATTCAAATGAAAATGTAACAGAATTTCCATGCAAATTTTGGCAATATAATTTTTGTGTTGCCATGATTAAAAGTGATTGCGTATTAAAATCCATAAGTCAGAGAGAAGTTCTCTTGTAATAAGTCGTTTCTGATGTAAGGACAAACCATAATTTAAATAAAACATGTCATATTTTGTATTATAATTTAAATGATAGCATGTACATACATACATACATACATATACACACACACACACACACATATATATATGTACTGTAAAAAGAATTTTTAACAACTGAGAGCTCTAAAATTATAAAATTATTTAATCAAAATAGAGTAGTACACTTATTTATTAAGATGAATAGTTTAATGTGAGCATTTTACTTAAGTTATAAAACAGTAAAAATGTGTGTGTGATTTGCCATTGAAGATTTGTAATTACAGACTCGTAATAAATAGGAAAAGATATCCATTTTCAATGATGACAATAGTGAACAATGCTAATCACTAAATATGTATTCACATTCTATCTCATAAAAATCTTCTATACTCGTTTATATATTTTAGTAAACGTTTGTTTTCAATTTTAGCATAATGGATTCTTTGCTCTTTTAGTAGAAATAAACTTAATCCTTTCAATACACTCCCTTTCCTATCTCTTATATTCAAAATCATTATACTGTTTGTTTTCAAATTTTATACTTCATTCAATGTAATTTCTAGCTTTTCTGGGATATTTCAAATTCTTATTATATGTATCAGGGATATTATTAAGTCCTATTTACATATATCATAATGCGAAATAAATTATATTTCGCATTATGATATATCTAAAATGTCTAAGTATAGCAATACATTCTGCGAAAAATCAGCTTAAATAGAATGTTCATAAAATATAGCAAAAAGGTATATATAACCTGTGTACAAAGTGAAGGTTAAAAATGAATTTTAAAATATGAGTTATATTTAAATAATTATAAAGATCAGAAGAAAAATTAAAAAGACTCACAATAAATAATTTAAATGAAATTATCTTGGTAACATTGCATTTAAATTTGTTTCTATCCTTCGCTTTATTTATTTGCTATTTTACAGATTTTAAATTTTGTATTTATGGCAATTATAAATTTGGTTTTTTCCATAACTCTTTTTTTTGCGTTATTTCTTCAATTTAAAACTTTTTCGGTATGGCTTTGGAGCGTAATAAATAAATTTTAGACATTGGTCACACAGCCATCATCATGAAAAGTACAACATGTACAAAAAGTACAAAGTACAAAATCATCTAACACAGCCCCTGATGAAGCTGACCATGTTGGTACTTCATTTATATTAATTTATTGTGAGTTTTCTTGATTCTTCCTTTTGATCTTTATAATTATTTAAATCACTCAAATTTTGAATTTCATTTTGTAAATTTCACTTTGTATACTGGTTATTTGTTCTAACTTTTTGCTTGATTCTAGTTTTGCTTGATTTGCTTTTATTCTACGCAAAAAAATTAAGCTACCTAGAAATGCCAACTTTTAATAAAAAATAAAGTAATTAAGTAACAATTTGTTTTATTACGAAGTAACCTTTCATGTAATTAGTTATTTTGATAAAAAAAAAGTTCTTTCAGTCAATTATTGATAAAATTTAATTAAGAGTGCATATTCGTAAAGTAAATTCATTAACTTTCAACGAATTTTTCATATTTGTAATACTAAATTGTGATTAGTAAATTTTTTAATTACTGGAAAAACTTAATTTCCTTATATATCAATGTAGAATAAATTGCTAATTATTTTTTGTTATGAAAATTAAAGTAAAAATATATTTATATTTTGCATAACCCAATTAAATTTTCTTTATTGTTCTTCTATGTGATTATTGTAATTCCAACAATCTGAAGTTTAATTTTTGCGAACGATCATTTTTAGTATTTTGGCCGGGACCTACATTTTACAGTTGAATCCACATTAAACAACATACTTTGCTGAGATTTTAACAGAAATTATGAAGTGTTGAATCAAAGACTACAGTTCTTATCATTCGAATAGCATCTCGATTAAATATAGAAAGAAGTAAAACACGGTAACATATGTCATCATGTTGTATTACAAAAAATTATATGTTGTTTTATTATCTATTGTATTATAATTTTAAATAAAAATGATATACTCAAAATACAGATAAGTTATTAAAAGTGAAATAAAGTGGTAACTCGCTATACATTCACTAAAGATAAGATTTTTTACAGAACTTAAGAGGAGAAGTTAAGTTTATACACAGTATAAAGGAAAATAAAATTAACAGTAAATATGTCCGCAAATTTAAAAAGATATCAATAAACTTTCAAAAAGTTTAACTTATTATTATATTTGAATTTTTGGCTCATCATTGTATAGTATCATTTTTCTTACAATAATTTTCTAATATAAAATTATATTAAAATTTATTACTAGCATTAATGACTATTTTCAAAACTTTGCATTATTTTTATAACTTCTGACGTTTAATTTCAATATGGTTTTGTGGGTTTTATATTAGATTTTCATTTGTAAATACATGATGTCATAATCACTAACTGAAGCCAACAAAGCTTTTTCGAGTATAAATAATTAGTTGTGATTTGTAAAAATTTTCTCTGGAGGCAGATTTAAATTTCATTTTTAGGGTAAAAAATTTATATTTGGTTGAGATTGATTAAAAGACAGATTTCTTTAATTTATTGTGCTTGGCTTCAAGGATAACTCTTTATTTAAATAAACTGTGTGAATAACTAGAAATATGTAAATAACTTGAGTTATTTACATTTCTCTTAACGAGCAATGTTAGTTTATCTTTGAAATTATCAATTTTGTTTACTGATCAAATGACATGAGTGAGTTGTATCATCAAAAACAAGTTTTCACTTCCAAGTCATACGTATGATTAATATTAAATTTAAGAATATTTTAGATTTTGTTCACAATACATCACTTTATTTATTCCATAACGCTCTGCCACTTCATATTTTTACATTTTCAGCACAAAAAGAAGCGAAATTTACAATATTATGTAAATGTTTATTATGCTATTTATTTTAAATGCCTGGACAGTTGCCTATGATGCCATTACATTCTGTTGTTTGGCTCAAGAATCGTAATTGATAGTATTTTGACAAGTACGTAAACCAGTTGATGTGAAATTATAATCTCCAAGAAGGATGGGTCCTTATAATTTAAAATCAGGGACCAAGTAGAAAATCCCCAGAGGCATCATTTACTAGGAGAACATTGGTTTTACGGCCTACTTTATACAATCTTAACTGCTATTAGCAAAGCCAATAGGCTTTTAATTAGAGCAGCATAACGATCAGAACCTTCTGGAGATATAGCGCTTTTACCATCCACTCAACCGTGGCCACACAGATCAGATTGTTAATTGTCTTTTTTCCATCAGGAGAAAATAGAACTCAATTGGTTGATTTGGATTTTGCTTGACGAAGCTATTAACATCAATTTCATTACCCCTTTTCATATAATTTTTTACCTGTCGGAAAGAGTTTGAATTTTTTACTTACTTCTTAACAAAGAATATGTCCTTGCATTTTATTTACAATTTTTAACACGATTACAAAAAAAATTCCTTATATAATGAAAATAACTTAATTAATTAACAAAATCAATAACAAAAGTAATTAAGTTAAATTGATTTTGTTTTACGTTAAATAATTTTTTACAAAATAATTGCATACCTTTCTATAACATGAAATTGTTTCTTAGTTTTCAGGTAAGATTTTAGGAGATATTTATTGTAATTACAACAATAGAAAGACTTATCAATAATTTCAACTGTTGCCAAACAACTACAAAAATTTGCTGGGTTAATATTTTAAACATATTTTGTATGCAATTTTTCAAAAAAAA
>JAPDSC010155701.1:1278-20353 GCA_026290005.1 Latrodectus geometricus
GAATTTTAAAATGAAAAATATTTATGGGTTATAAAAAATGACACAAATTGCACAAGCAAAATCATGGAAAGATTTTTATATGGAGCTAAGAACAACCAACTTTCTCCAAAGCCGAAGTGTCCAATAAAATGTTTCGTTAATAGTTTTGAGTTTCAGTTGTATCGTAGAAAAAAAGGATATTCAATGATAAATGTTAGTTACCATTTTATTTCTGTTAAGATATTCACAGTGTGAAGTGTGACTATTGTTAAATTTACTTGCTACACAACATCAAAATGAATAGAAAATATGCAAGTTCACAATTATCTCACATAACATCACGTGACTGGGTACTTAAATAATCAAAAGATCTTGTGCAACTTTGTGTACTTGTGAAGACTCTACAGTTCCACAATGGTGCAGACTGTTAACATGGTTAGTGTGGTCAAACTGAATAAATCATAAGTTAACTAAAGACTATACGAGCTACAGCTACATGAACGTCATATACTGAAAGCTTCATGGAAATTTAATATACTCGCATTATAAAATTATATTATCTTTTCTATAAAGACAGGAGCCAAAGGAGCCGCACTCCAAGCAGAAAAGTCTCGTCCAATAACATTTCTTTTTTAAATTGATTATGAAGTCATCTAGTTAGTTTATTGAATAAAAATAAATTAATAATATCATATCTCTCTCTCTCTCAAAAAAAAAAACTTTTCTGAAACTTTTTAAAATACCATAAATCTCTTAGAGTTTTATTTGAAATCTCATATAGACAGAGAGAAATGAAACAGTAAGTTGAATTTATCACATGCATGCCCTTCACGGCTTTTTTATAATTTTCAATAATTTTACAAATAAGCTTTTAGTGCATTGTATATAAAAAAAAACCTTTCTCCTTCTATCAGATGTGTCAGTTTTCATTTTCACTTGCGGGAAGAGATTTTGAAGTGGACAAGTCAGAGCGGTTAGGGAGGCTCATCTTTTAAATATCCGTCCAGTGAATATATCTTCTGAATAAGACGGGGACTCTGAATGGAGGAATGACAAAGCCCATTTAACGAAATTTATGAAGTAGTCTCTAAAATAGTGTGTCGGTGTACAGAAAAAAATAGCTATGCCATAAAAAAAAAGTGCGATGCAATAAAAAGCAGTAAAATAGGAAAATATCTGAAACTATTAAAATGAAAAAGAATTCAATTTTAAAATAGACATTTAATCTTAAGATTATCATGTGTTTAAGTTTTGTAAGGCATTCAAATAAAGAACAAGAGAGATGTGCACCAAAATTAGACCAGATTCTCCTAATTTTGTAATTCTCTAAATTCCTAGTACCAGTTTGGCTAAGGATTATGTCAATATGCGAATTATATTCGTTTGTAGAGCCTTGTGTAAATTTTTTTATTATTTTTTTTCTAATGGCGGATTACTGGGTGACTGGACCCGTCACCTACAACAAGGCCAGAAACTGCTACTCATTTTATCTTTACTCGATGGACACCTGTGAACCAAGTCATGGAGATACGAGTAGCATTGCCCACGTCACACCACCACAAACCCGTTTATAGGGCGGGCCACATTCATCCATCCTTTTAGAAGAAGAAAGGACACAGACAGAGAGAAAGAGAGAGAAAGAAAACGTCCGTGCCCAAAATCGGGATTCGAACCCAGGACCAACAGCCCAGGAGTCAGGAATGCTAATCACTCAGCCATTGACTAGCCGCCTTGTTTAAATTGCATTGATGAAAAAATGAATCAATACAAAAATACCACTTTTGAAGTTACATTGATTTAATATTTTTCAAAAAAAAAAAAATGATTTACTAATTAAATATCAATAAAATTTAAAAGTTACAAGTGGAAATCAGCTTGATAAAATAAATTACATATAAGTCAAAACTCATTATGAAAGATAGTTTACAATTGCATTAGAATGGGTTCATCTTATAAAAGTAAGTTATGATAAATTAAAAAAAATATAGTTACAAAAATATATATATGAAAAATTCAGAGAGCTTTACCTATATAATTATAAGTATTTTCATTAATAAAAATAATAACAAATGTATTACGTGAATTTCGAATCGTTCAATAATAACCAATGTATTACGAAAGGTTTTAAGACAGGTTAATACTCAGATACTGCGGTGGGTATAATTTCTACATACATCACACGTTGCTAACCAAAAAGTGTTTTATATTGGTGGGCTCCTCATTTGAGTATTTAACCTAAAACTAAAATGTGTCACGACAGTCCATCGAAGGGCCAAAGCCCATAGTACTCATACTTGTTTTCTTGACAGAGGGCTATGGGGTGTAAAGTATATATCCCGGTTAGGCGGGGTCAGCCTAACACGAAACCCTCAGTATTTAGATCTCAAGCATGTTTGGTACTCAGTTTTATTGATCCATAGAAAGGAAAAAGTTTGAATGGACCTTGCCCAGCACGAGAATAGAACCGCGGAACTGTGCATTGGGAGTGCGAAACGCTACCACTACGCTACCGGGCTTCTCATATTTACGTATAACAAAGGAGAAAACCCTGAAAAGTTTAAATATCTGAGAAATGTGCTAGCAAAAAACAGAATCACAATATCCATGTCATGTGTGTGTGTTTCTAAGCAGGAATTGGGATCACACAAACTCAGCACTTTCTACTCCGAAGAGTATGATCCCAAGATTCATTCCTAATAAGTCAAAATAAGTCTATGTTTCATTTGAGTTTAGATTCTCTCTCTCTCTCTTCTCCCAAAATAATAAAGTTTAAAAATCATCATTGTGTATTAAATCAGCTTATATTAAAATTATATTAGGTTGGAGAAAAAGAAATCCATTATTTTTACGTGAACTTTTTGTAACTTCTTTCAGATTCGCTTTGTAAAAAGGTTTAGAACAGTTTTCATGTAGATTTTTAAGTCTTGTGCGAAGCTACTACTGCTGACATGCTGTCAAGTTTGATAATTTTTGATATTTTATAGACATTCTCGACGATGTTGTATCCATGCGAGGTGCATTTTAGCATCCAAATACCCAAACGGAATCGACGAAACAAAAATTGTACGTAACTGGTTGTCACAGTCATACATAAGACGATAAACACCTTTCACAATTTTAGCCACCTGGCTATCTTTTTCGCCGTTACAAGAGAAGAACGAAAATGTATCGAATTTTCTGTTTGTTGTCTTCCATTTTTAAAACCTTGTACTCGTAACTGAATGAATCAAACAAAAAACCTCAAGAGGATATTTTAGAGTCAAATGTCCCCTTTCCAACGAGCATAAATCTGAAATCGTTTGATATATACCTCACGAGATATCGATCACTACAGACGTCTACCGAAAAAATAATGGATTACTTTTTCCCCAACCTAATATTAGTGTTTTTTACAGTTAGGAACATAAATTTTAACACTGGCATCAACGGATTAAATAAGTTATCTAAAAATTTCACTTTAATTGTTTAAAATTTTGCGAATTTCTTTTACAACAAATTAAATTCTACAAATTTCTTTAAAAGATGATAAAATTAAAATTTTTTTGCTGAACTTTATTATTTAAATCGCTGACATAATTGAAAGATCTTTGATTACTTCTTTATGACCAAACTGGAGGACTAATTAGAAAGGAACTTATGGTTTAAAGTGGATTTCTAATCATTACAAACATCAAAGCTCAAGGTGGGATTCGAACCAACGAATTGTTGAATCGAAGGCAAGACCACTAACCATTCGGGTACCAGCTTGGCTATCAAAAGCTGGAATAATTCTTGAATTCTGATTCTGGTGATTGTCGGATTTTATAAGCAAAAGTTAAATATGATCGATCAATAAGTTAATTACAGTATGGCAAAAATCTGCTAAAATATCAATTAATCGTAATTAAACAGAGTTTTTTGATTGCTAAGAAATTAAGAAAATTAAAAATTATTAAATATATACTAAATAATAAATTTTTAAAATATTTATCTCTAATTAATGTTTAAATTAGATGAATAAATTAAATTGAGAGTACAACTAAAGAAACGCTTAAAATCATTAAATGACATTGCATTTACCATTCTCAAATTAATGAAAATGAACTTATTTTAAATTAATTTCCCAGCTATCATTTGAATTTATTGAATCAGAGAGAAAATTAAATCAAATAAAAAAAAAAGCCAGCAGCTATAAATTAATCAGAGAAAGAAAGAGCTCATTAGCTGTGAGTGATGACAAATTAGACGACGTTTACCCAAGTTTTAAGTTTCATTAAAAATCTTCCTCTGGGGCAAAAGCCTTATGAATAACCTCGTTTATAACTCAAGTAAATTAATGCTCGCAAAATCAAAATTACCCGGGGGTGGGTACCTAATGCATATTTATATTCTTCCTCTCGAACATTTCCGGGGAAGAAGTAAAATGGCTTCCTCTATAGCGCTGCCAATTATTGATGATCAAATAGAAATGTGGGGCTGGCAAATGAAAGCAGACTGACGAAAATTTCTACTTTTCAGTCGGCTTTTTCTCCTGTATTTTCCTTTCAGACGGATTAGCCAATGATAAGGGCTTTCAGGAGTCATGTGATTCGTTTGCCTGTTCGACTGAGTGGAAGAAAATTTTTAACAACTAAAGTTAAGTAACCGTGACCGTTCAGGAACCTATTTCAGCAGGGGGTTAAAGAACACGAAAAAGGAATCGGGAATCGAGGAAAACTTTTACAGTGCTGCTTTCCCCCCCTTCTCTTAGAAGCACATTCATTTGTCATCGTTAACATTTTGTGATACGTATCAATTTAGAATATTTCGTCAACAATTAAGCAAAACTCCGGGTGGAAAAAAAAATGTTCGAATGGTAACTTTTTTTGAAGAATTTCGTTTCGTTATTGCTATTTATTATCCAATCGTTATTCCTAACTCTGAAAAAGGATTTAACAATGGCATAATAAATTTAAATTATGATGCTGAAAGCTTACATTTTGGGATAAATTGTATCTATAAAACGGAACAAAATGTATTATGAAATAAAAAAATTGTGCAACGTTAAATTAATTTGAATAAAAATTTGAGCAAATATTACTTGATTATATCATTCGTTAGAGAGTTAAGAATATTTTAAAACAGCGTTTCTTTAAATTTTGCAAATGAGACAATATATTTAACTATAATTTCCATATTTTTTAATACTCAGGTGCTCGTTCAGGCCCTACTTTCACAGACTATATCCAATACATTCATAAATCGACATCTTTTTCCCATGCTTAATGTAATTAATGTCAATGTAATGCTTAATTTTCCTTTGCTTAATGTAAAATGGAAACTTTTAATCTTTTATTTTATTTGAAATATAATGCTGAAATAATGTTACTAATAAAGTTTTTTGAACGAATTTTATCTTAATACATGATAAACAATGAAAAGATATATGATAAATAATAAAAATGTTTGGAAAAAAAAAGAAACGTTTTAGATATATAATATATAAATTAAGGTAAATTTACCACACAATTAGCTTTGTATAATTATCATAAAATATTTAATTTGAGCTTTTTTAATTTTGTAAGCACTTGATGCTAATTCATCATAATTCAAATACTCATATTTTGATGCCCTTTATGCATTTATTTATGTGATCAAGTTATTTCAACATTTTCTATGTGTGGGTTTAAGCTTAAGTACTTTTAAAAAATGTGAAAACTTATTGCTCTTCCACATTAATCAAACAAATTTAAGAAACTTTCCATGTTTTTATTCCCACATGACCGTAGTACACTATATATAGTATAGAAAGTAACTGTTGATTTTAACTTTGGATTTCCTGTAACTGAAAGATGTGTTTTTTCATAAAAAGAAACATTTTACAGCTTCGCTGTCTTCTTAAGTGATAGATTAATTTAAAAAAAGTATCATATAAAAAATAAAGTATTTTGTTTATTCTTATAGGCACACACTCACCTTTTTTTGGTACTCATTCGGGAATTGTAATTTGAGCATAGACACAATTAGGTTAAATAATCTCATAAAAAATTATGAAGTATCTAACTTACATTTATTTGAAGTGTTTTAAAACTTGACTTAAATTTGGAATCTTATAGGGCTGGAAAAGGCGATAAATCTTGGAGATAGGCGTGTCCAACATTCAATATATTCATAAGAATAAACCATTAAGAAACTCAAAAAATTTATTAGTTTTGGACTGATGACTTCAATATCCAAATATTGTGGGCTCAGCGTGATCAAGCAGTAGGATAGCGCTCTTTTATGCATAAAATCCTGGGTTCGATACCAGCCACTATTGAACAACCGGATAAGGATATTGTCCTTCTGTGGGAATGGAATGTGGTCTAAGCTTGAAATGTTATCCGGTTTTCCTCTCCGCGACATGTGAATACGGCCCACTAATAATGAAAAGTTCTCCTGGAAGATAATTTACGAAGAAGATGTTAAAATTATTAAAAATAACCTTTGGCTCTTAGGTTGCTCATTACATGGTATTAGGTTGGGGAAAAAGAAATCCATTATTTTTACGTGAACTTTATGTAACTTCTTTTGGATTCACTTTGTAAAAAGGTTTAAAACAGCTTTCATGTAGAATTTTAGGTCTTGCGCGTTACGATTGCTGACATGCGGTTAACTTCGATCATTTTTGATACTTTATAGACATTTTCGACGATGCTGTATCCACATGCGAGGTGCATCTCTAACATCAAAAATACCCGAACGGAATCGACGAAACAAAAATTGTACGTAACTGGTTGTTACAGTCTTATATAGGACGATAAACACCTTTCACAATTTTAGCCACCCGGCTATCTTTTTCGCCGTTACAAGAGAAAAACGAAAATGTATCGAATTTTCTGTTTGTTGTCTTCCATTTTTGAAACCTTGTACTCGTATCTGAATTAATCAAGCAAAAAACCGCAAGAGGATATTTTAATGTCCAATGTCACCTTTCCAACGAGCATAAATTTGAAATTGTGTGATAGATACCTCACGAGATATCGATTACTACAGACGTCTACCGAAAAAATAATGGATTACTTTTTCTCCAAACTAATAAATCAATTATTAGTAATATAGCTTAAGGACTCAAATAAAATATTGTAATTATAGATCTTCAGTAATTTTTATTCCCTACATTTATTTATAGGCATATAATATAAAGTATTATATACCATAAATGAATTTATGAAATAAAAACAATTCATATTTTAAATAATTACTGTTTTGAAGACACCAATCTCATTGATGATTAAGCCTTTTTTAATTCCTATTTATAAATTTTTTTTATAAAATTTAATAGATATTTCAGTGTTAAATTTCATATCAATTTTAAAAAAGTTAACAATATTATTAAAATATTACAAAAAATTTAAATTTTGATTATTATCGTGAAAATAAATTATTATACAAATCCTCTTCGAGTAAAAAGTATTTATTTCCTATTATTTTGGAAAATACAACGTCTATATAACAGTTAACAATGAAGAATAATTCCTTAATGTTTTCGGACGTTTTGAGAGTTAGTGATCTCATGGAGCTTGTCTAACAGTCGATAGACATGGAGGAAATGAAACAACAACAAATGAAGAATGCTTAGACTGCAAAACTGTCAAATGCAGCAGCAAAGTAAAAACAATTTGAAAAATCAAAGGATGAGAGTACTGCTTTTGGAGTTACCTGCTAAAATAATGAATTTTATAAACTCATACAATATTTTTTTTGCATGGTGAATTATTCTAGATGTTTAAGAATTATTGAGTAAAATGAATAGGAAAATCACAATGGGTCATACATTTAATAAAAGTACATTTCTTCCATATATAGTTGTTAAAAGTATATTTTCTGAAATGCTGGGAATTTATTATTTACCTGCCTGTAAAACATAAGATCCTGGGTTCGATACCGGCCTCTATTAAACAACCGGAAAAGAATGTTGTTCTTTTGCACCAAGTCTTTCAGAATGGTTAGCTTGGGAGCTTTTACGGTTTCCTCCCCTGTGACATGTGTATATGACCCAATATTTATGAAAAGTTCTCCCGAAAGGCAACTTACCCGGGGGATCTTAAAATGATTGACAATAGCCTTTGGCAGTTAGGTTGCCCATTGCACAATAACTTTCAGAAAATATTTGGTGAAAATATCAAGTGTTATTGGCATCAAAGCTAGTTTGTTGTTTACAAGAAAAAGTGAAAATGAAATTCAAATAAATATGCGATGAAAGCTATATCTCATTTTATTTGATCTAAGCTGATCTATAAGTGAAGCCTCTTTCATAATGGAAAACAATGTTTTGTACTCATCTGTGTAGAATTATAAAAATCGAGTACGCAAACAATTATGCTCTTGTCTCACTAACAGAACTCTATGCAGCCAATATAATATTGAAATAGTGGCGACTTTTTAAAAATTTAAACATTTCCCAGTATTTATACTTTTATTTAAGCCCAATACTAAAGCATTCACTGCAACGGGTAGTTCATTTGAACTAACGCTTTTTTAACGAGATTTCATTTCTCCAACAAAATTTTGTGATTTATTTATTGAAAAGATTCCATCCCCCAAATTTATTAACCATAAAGTGGTTGTTTCTTTCATTACAGTTGAGATCATGTGTACGTCACTTTATTTTACTTATAATGGGTCTTTGAGTTAAACAAATAATCGTTTTCACCAATAGTGTTGAATATACAATTTTGTCCACCCATCAAAAACAAGTCAATTTGTCAGTGAGATTAGCTCTTCAGTGAGCAGTTGGAAAAAAATTTTGGCCAATATCTTAGTCGGATGGGTTATTTTATATATTAATGGAGATTTGTCTCTCTTGATACCGCTAATAAAAAATAAATACTTATTAATCATTAAGTAAAGATACATTTATGTCATGTAGCATGTAAAGCACATTAAATATTAATACTATTTGATTGTTTATGCAAGCAATAAATAAATCATAACATCCATTTTATGGTTAGATTAAATCGGCAAGAACGATTTAAATGTTCTTTCTCAGACACAAAATTCCCTAAATACAATAAGCTTTTCAGTTTACTATAACTCAGCGTTATGCAAATAAAATTGAAACAAAGAAAATGATTTTATGCTTTTATAACAAACTGTTCTGAGTTAACTTACAAAACAGTAAACTGATGTTTTCCTTTGTTTTTCCCATCCACCAACCGGATTAAACGACGTGGAGTCAACAGCGATGCGTGACAACCCAAGCGGATGCGATTGTATTATATGTCTCATCTACGGAAGCATGCAGATCGGCATGATGGAATCACGTAGTAAGATTTGGAAGTTACTTCATGCAAAAATAAAGATTAAGGTTTATATTTTATGTTAGCCTAAATCACCAATAAATTTATTTATTCGAATATTTGATTTCGTTTTTATCATTACCCACGACATACCACATACGCATGCAAATTAGGGAATGTATTCATAGAATGTTATAAGAGTTTACTCTCTATGCTATAGAACAGGGGTGGCCAAGACGTCGACCGCGAAGACATTTTAAGTAGTCCACGCGACCATCCCGATAATGACCTCGGATATTAACAATTTAATTTATGACTTATGACATAGAATCAATGAATTATTTAAAATAAAAATTTAAGGCAGTCTACGCTTTAAAACCCAAAAAAAACTGTGCAAAGGTTTACGATTTGAAACCTAAAACGGACATGATGAACGTGATTAAAACATTCAAAGAAACTTTAAAAAGGTATGCATCCCAATTAAGAAAACATGAATTGAGAAACTTCAAAAGCATAGAGGAAGAATGTATCCATAATCCAAACCGAAACTTCTAAGATTTCGCTTAACACTTACTTGTTTTGTTTGAAGAATTTAAAAGAAGATTCGCTGACTTAATTAGGTTGAAAGAAATACTCGATTTTATGATATTTCTATTTAATGAAAATGTCAACATTGATGGAGTATCTGAAAAAATAGGACATTTAATAGATATCACATCAGTCACGGTCGAGGAAGAAATTATTAAATTAAGATGCGGTATATTTCTTAAATCCAGAGCATATTTAGCGATACTGATTTTTGAAAATTAATTTCCGAGGACGAAACGTTTCCAAATTGTGATTTTGTATTTGAACTTTAGATCGAGGTACCTTTGCGAATCTGTTTTTTCAATAAAAAACTAACATTGGTCACATTTAACAGATGAACATATAATTTCGTGTGTATGCATTGCAATAAGCTCGTACCAGCCGCAATATACTTGTCACAGATATACAGGGCCAAATTTCAAATTAACAAAGTGAATAGGATGGTCAGTTTTTGATATATGAATACTTTGATTATTTTCGTCAATAAATTTTTATTTTATAAATATTAAGTTTTTTTTAGAAAAATTACATAATTTACCATCTTTTATTGTTTCTGAAAGTAAATATGTACGTTAATTTAGCTCTGCCATTGGTAGACCGCCTTCGATTTTTTAAATGTGGAGTAGAACACGGATCCCAAAAGTATGGCCACCCCTGATATATAAGGTATATCAATTAAAGGGTGGCTTTCACACTTGAAGATCAGAGGACCCAAACCAGTGGTTCTGAATAGGAAATGAGGCTCAATTGCTAGCGAATACAAGAGTCCTAAGTTAAGCAATGCGATTAGTCATTACAGTAGGTATTACGTCTGTAATTAATGGAAACTATGAAAAACCATGCGTAACGATTAAAGGAGATGTTTAAATGTACATTTCGAATGATAGAAACTATGTCTTGATAGCCGATTCTGTAGCTGTAAGAAAGGAATTCAGCATTATATTTCATTGTTTTATTAATAATATGTTTTCATATCAAAATGTGCAAGGAATTGACTTTCCGAGGTTATTTGTTACATAGTTGCACAGATTTTTTTTTAAAGGGAAAGCTTATATTTCACATCCCCAAAACGATAGCCATTTTATCCAGAACATTCCATGGTCAGCCAAATGTCGCCAATCAAACGAGCATAATATAGTAAACTCTCTTCATATATAAATAACAAGTTAAGACTTATTAGTCAAAAGCAGTCATGTTCATATAAAAATAAACTTTCAAAGTGGGAAAAAACTATTATCTTTTCGAAATATTGGTTGTAGCATTTTTATGTAACTTAAACCATAATTTGAGTTTACCGTAAAACTACCTATAACATATTTGGCTCCAGAACTCCACTCACTTCATGAACGAGAAGTGGGTTTCTTTCTCTTTTTTTAAAATATCATCTATGCATAACTGTTGGAAATAAACAAAAGAATGGCATCAGATCATTCTTCCTTTATACATATTCAAAGAACTTTTTTTTTAATACCTATTTGTAAGCTACCAACGCAAAGACCTTTTTTCATTCTAATATCAATTTCTTTAATTATAGTTGGTTTGGTTGTTTGTTACTATGCAATAACTTCTTTCACATGAGGCTTAATTTGACTCAGATTGTTTTTAAGCAGGTTTCGATCCACTACAAATATCCAAAATTGATGTGAGAACCAAATCCACAAACTTAAGCGATAACTTCTTAGCTATTAGCTTGGCCTTACACATAAAACAGCTAATACACAACAGGGCATAATCTTTACTAACATTTATATACATGTACATCCTTCAAATGTTTATGTGCATTTTAAGCAAATAATTAAAGCAGAAGTATATAGACGCATAAAGGCTGTTCTTATTAGCAAAAATATTAAATCACAGTATATGAAAATTTGCCCGAAAATTCCTGCATGCTAGACCTACAAAAAATGTGAAATAATTACATTAATTTATTTGAAATTAAATATATTGAAATCAAATTAGAATTTTTAACAAAATCAGCAGAACTTACTTCTGATTATGAAAATGCAATGTTTAATGGAGCAATTTTTCTCTACAGAACTTGAAGTCTCAAGATATCAATTCAGATAAAAAATTTAAAAAAAAAAAAAAAAAAAAAAAGATGCAGCCTTAATGAACAAGAGATTTTTATTTTCGAGATTATACAGATAATAAATAAATTCATAATATTATTTATCAAACTTTCACATCATAATGCATCATATAAACATCAGATAAACTAAACTAATATTTTTTTTTTACAAAACATGTTTTAATGTATGATTGATTCCGAGTATAATGAAAATTGATCACAAATAGGAATGTATAAGTTTCTAGTCTACAATTTTCTACAAGAGCAAAGTTACATAAACACTATATTCAGGTGAATCATTTAATTTATCATTACTTAAAAAAATTTGAAATATGATTTTTTTATACATTTGGAAAAAATAATTTTTTTAAACAGTTAACCAAAATAAAAGTGTACAGAGGGTTTATTAAGAGTATTTTTATTAATTGAAATATTAAAACATATTACCTTATAAGAACAAATTAAAAATAAAAATTACTAGATTAAATAATACATTTGAAAACTTATGACTAGACACAACCTAATTATTTATATAATATCCAAATATCATTCAAACTTCAATAAACAAGGATGAAATCACTTATAACAAACATACAGATATAAATATACATCATTCACAATCAACAAGATGTGGAGCTTTTGCTTCATAAGCAAACTACAACTAAATGTAACTAGAAACATTTTAAAGCTTTGTTCTATGATAACTAACTGATTTTGAGCCAAATACAGAAATTTGAGACAACCGATTAATCAATCACATGAATATTTAATAAATTTTAAACACAAATCTACACATACATCCAACATGAAGATGGAAACAACATTAATGGAAATGAAACTGCTAAAGGAATTACAAGAAAACAATTTCATCACTGAAAATTTCCAGTTGAGAAAAGTCAAAACAGGAAATGGGATAAAAATGACTAGTCTTCAGTCTTTCTTCATACGCTGACTGGTCATTCGGTAAATCATGGAATCTCTGCCGGGATCCATATTCCAGAGGGCAACACTGATGCCGAGGATCGACAAAATCAGGAGAAGACCAATGAAGACGAACATGATGAAAATGACGGGATACATCTCATCAGCAGCTTCTGCTCTATTTAAGTTATCCACGGAAACTAAAGGCTAAAAATGAGAATGAAAAAGTTTTAATATGTTATTGTCATACTAGTGATAACTATAATTAATTTAGAGTCTTATTATAACATAAAAGTTATGCCATTAATATTTTTCAAAATTAGGATTAATATTTTCAAATTTTGCATTTAATTATTTTTATTTTAAAAAATTGATAGCAAAAGTTTTCTTTTTTCTTACTTATAAAAGATTTATAGGCTAGTAAAAATTTTTAACTTCTAAATCAAATTAATTTGTGAGATTAAATGAGCTGATTCAAATAACTTGCAACTTATTACTCATTCCGCTAAGATCACTTGTCTTTGATCAAAAACAAAAATATTGTGACCATGGTATTATGAAAACTAAAGGCTAATAGATCAAGAATAACAAAAGTTTTTACACGTAAAATTACATATAACTAAAATAAATCAAAATCTTGAAATAAAGTCATAGTATTTAAAAAATTAAATTTATTGTACAGTAAAGCCACATAGTAATGCTTCACAGCCATTTTGAATGTATGTCCTAAAATAAATTTCAAGTAATGTTTGGTGTTTTACGAATAAAAAAAATATTTTATATGGAGAATAAAACTACGGAATTCACACTTTCAGAAACCTTATTTTATAAAGATGCAACTGTATAAGCACAGGAATGCACTCAGACACAATTTATACAATCCTATAAAACGGAGAATATAATTTGTCATGTGGACAGATTCTGACACTTTCAAGATTCCCTTGAGTCAGACTATTTGTGGAGTGCTTACATGTATTACACACATCTCAGATAAGTTTATAACATTTATTTCATAAAAGTATTTGGTCACTAGAGCTCTGATATATTTTTGAAGCGATAGTGGCATAGCTCAGTTATTTTTGATGTGCTTTTTTATTTGAAAAAATTGGAACCAAAAGTTATTCAACCATGAATAAAACACAATAACCTGATTAAAAACTGTCTATAGACAAAATAAATATATACTTTATTTAAAAATTAGCACATAATATATAAAAAAGTAAATATCAATTTAGATCTGCTAAAACAATTGTTTTATAACACGAATCATGCTCATAATCACAAAAATGTTTCAAATCATAATATCATGATTTGTCAACATTGTAAATTAAAACTGTTTCTGAGATTTAACAAAAATATTGTAGAGCAACATTAATTTACAAAGTATATTCACTATAAAATCATTATATTTTATTTTTTATGAGATTAGCGGGCATAAAATTACATTGTTAACTATTTTTTTAACAATCAATACTTCTTACTTTTGAATTCATCAGAAGGCTTTCATAAATATAAAAAGAGCAAATTACTATTATTTCTTGAAGATACTATAATTACAAAAATCAAGAGTACAAAGTAAACGAAAAATTAAATATTTTAAAAGAATAATATTAATATACCTAATAGTAATAAAACTTTGTATTAAATTTTATGCGTAAATTATTAACAATTTAATAATGAATATCAAAATTTATCTTTCATTTTGCATTTCTTTCAATCAACTTCATTAAATGATTCTCAAAAATATATTATAAAATAATCAAGCAATTTAAATAATAAACAATTGAATGCAAAGGGCTCTGTGGTTAGATAGTATGTAGGATATTGTACAAAGAAAAATCTTTAAACATAAAAAAAGGTTGGTTTAAACAATCTTAAGAATGTCTACTATTTAAATTTCTTTATAAAGAATATGTTTAAGATAATTAGAAGTAATCACCTATGAACTACACATTTTACCTTTGAAAATATTATTTATTCTAGTAAAAATTTTTTTCAAAACCTTTGAGTCTTCTAAAATTAGAATAATGTTAATGCTTTATAAAGCATAATGCGTTAAAATTCATACGATTAAAAAAAATTAAATATAACTATGCATATTCTGCTTCTTATGATGTTTCTAAAGTTTTTGTATCCCAATTATTCTTAATCCTTCTTTGCATGATTTTTTCTTTATTCGTGAAATAAATCAAGGTGATATAATTCATGTTCAAAATTAAAGGGAAAATGGTTAAAAAAAAATCTTAGTAAATATTTATAGTATAAATTTAGCAATAAAACAATATAATGGAAATTTCCATCATCATGCATTAGCATAGTACTAAATAGAAATAAAAGAGGAAAATACCAGAAACACATGACACAAACCTTTCTTCCACTCATTTTCACGTTTTTAGCAATAGAAACTCAATATAATACAACAAAATTAAAAACGAAATCATACGTTTATTGCAACTACAACAAACAGCGGAATGACAACTTCAAACTCGTTTCCCTGATACTGACACTTGTTTATTTTTGACAGCTATGTTTCTTTTTATGCAATGGACATTAAAAAGGTATCCAAACACGAATCAACTTAAAGTAAACTTGTTCTTTTATAAAATTTTTGGGCATTCAATATTACGAAGGAAATTTCCCCCATTATGCAAAGAATGGTTAATTCAGAGATTTTTGGCTTTCAAGAATTCTATCCATGTAAACGTAGTTACAGTTAATGTCAATTAGAACAAAGTAATTGGAAGTTGAATTATTCGCGTCCTGAAAGTTTCGACCACAAGGAATGACATAGACCACTGTCGCGACACGCGCCTCGGTACAGAACAAAAAGTGGCGCTTCACAGTCCATTATGAAAATGGAGCGACGGACGAATCCTCGGCGGGGGAATTGACATCATCTGTGACGTCCGAAGCATCACCTTCAGTGACATTCCCAGATTTCCCGGGAGGCTCGTTCGCTTCCCTCAAAATCTCTTCGCCCGGCTCGCGGGAATTAGCGAGCATATCAACAGCGATATCCGCCGCCTGTAAAAGCATCTTTTCCGCAACACCTTTGATTCTCGTCCTTCTCTTCGGACATCCATCAACCCCCCCGTCCCCGTTTCCAGGATAGCCCCGGCAGCACTTTAAAAAGACAGTGATAGATAGCCGGCTGAGGGATGTGGCAGCTTCCCTTCCAACTTGGTAATTACATCGCCAAAAATCACGCCAATCAAATTACGCGGTCGTACCAGTCTTCCGGAAGGGAACCACTTTCAGCACCAGTCGGGTCATCAATTGCTAATGGGCTTTTTCGGGGGGTAAATGGGTTCCTTTCGCTGTCATTGCGACTAGCAAACAGCAATTCAAACATATGGTGCATTCATTCGTTTTTACTATGCAGGAAGCAATTATGGATAATTCATACAGAGCCTGCAACTTCTTTCATCCAGTGAGGGAGCAAAACACCCAAAAATGAGATTACATCACTTCAGAATAAATCATAGCTAAGAAGTCTCTAAGCTGCACTTGATTAATTATTTCATAAGTTTGTGTTATTTAAAAAAATGGAATGGAAACTAGAGATTTTTTTTTTCTTTCTCAGTCTTTAAGTTACTTTTATTATCAATCAATAAGAAAAGTCACTAAAAATAAAGTTTTAAGCACAAAACCTTACGCAGTACGCATTTTGTATTAAAAATATTTACAATGATAGTTGCAATCACAATTTAATGATAAAATAGTGCATTGATAAAGCATTTTTTGTAAAAAAAATTTTTCCCCCGTATTTGAAAGAAACATCAGAATTTCTATCGAATAAAAATTCTCAATTGTTAGGTGTACTAAACGAAAATTTTAAGATATAGCACAGAACTGTATGAATCAATCATAATATAAATTGCATTTTTTATTAATGACAGGAAGCTAAAACAATTAACATAATTTCATATTCTGAATTTCTACTTAATATTATAAAGCCTAAAACTGCTTCGACAGATGTGAGAAGATAACGAATTCAAAGACGTTCGAAAAGGAATGAGATATTGTTTTGTTACTACTAACTTTTTATAAGCAAAAACTATTTTTAAGTTATTAAGCAATTATAAGTGTTGTGCTGTTACCCGAAATGTTTTTCTGAATTTTTAATAGAAAAATTCAGAAAAACTGTTCGAGTAACAGCACAACACTAATTAACAAGGTGTAATTTAAATTTTCGTTTAATGCACTGAGAAATGAATGAATCAGTAACATTCATACAAAATAACCGATCAAGACAATTTTTTTCTCTAGATTGGATATAACCTACTACGTTCATGCTATTCACGTTTACATTTCAAAATGTGATTGTAAATGCTCTGTGCGATAGAGCATTGATTTCGTTAGAAAATCAAGTAACAAATGCTGATTCATTAGTAATGACTAATGAATCAATTGTCATGACAATTGTCGTATTATAACCGTTAATGTTATAAAGGAAAACATAATCTTAGCAATTATGAAATATAAGAACAAATGGAAAAATGCATAGGCGCTAGAAAGTTTTATTATTTATGAATAATGGATCACTTTAAGAGGAATATTAAAGTATTGAGGTTTGCAAAATGAACCACGAAGCTGAAAAATGACCTCAGAACTTAACAGTTCAAATTGAACAATTAGTAACAATTTAATGTCAAAAGCTTCTTAAAATTTTAAATAAACAAATTGAAATAATGTTACACTTCATCAGTATGAGATGAAATGTCGACAGCACGTCAGAAAAAATATTAATAAAAAAAATCTTGTGAAAATTGGAAAACAGTAACTTGATCAAGGCAGACACTATTGAGTACTTAAGGATGAAAATCGTCTAAACATGGTTTTATGAATATGTAAACATTTAAAGCCATTTCCCCTTAGAAACATTTCCAATAAATAAAACATTCCTATTTCAAAATAGAATGAAAACAGTTTGCTGCTCATTACAAAGATGAATTTATTGCCATTTTGCATAACTCATAATCAAAACTAAATAGAAATTACTAAGCAAAAAAATTTGAGTTAAAACCATTGATACCAGAAACATTCTAAATAAAAAAGATTATTGAAAAACGAAATTGTGGCTATGAAACATGACACATTTAACGCAAAATACAAGATGCAATCTATACTATAATGATGGTAGAGTAATTTGAAATCATAAAGCATTTTTTGTCTCAAACAATCCAAAAAAGCACTTAGAAAAGCCAGCCAAGCAAGATGTTTAACTTAAGTTTAAGTAGTAAACTAAATATCTGATTAAGATTAAATCTGCAATAGGTTCACCTTGGGACATCCCAAGATTTTTTTTATACGTTTCTGAATGCATTGAATTTAGTTGGAAAATGGATTCGGAACAATTCAACTAGAAGCAACGTATATGTCAATAAGATTTACAAGACGTTATTGGAAATCAAAACAAATTGTATTCCAAATCAATAGCTTGACGATGAAGTGCAACGTATCATACGAAAAGTAGGATTGAAACATATTGCTCAAGGAATCTCCAAGTATAAATATGATTATCAGCAAAGGCTAAATCGCAATCCGATAGAAAGCAATTGCTTAAGGTAATGATTCCAGATTCAATTTTCACTATGTAATGATCGATTCTCTTTTAAAGAAAACTCAATTAAATGCTCTTTGCATGTTTACTTCTTGCTTAACTAGCAATGGTCAGATCTAAACAAAATTAGGTTCAGAGAATTTTGAAAAATCGTTCATTATTAAATTTAAAACAGTTTTTATCCTTGAATACAAAGAATTCTAAGGAGAACAAAAGAAAGGTAATTATGAGATGATAATCATTTAAAATTCATATTCATTGACATTTAGGAACCTATAATTTACAGCAACATCAAGAATACTTCTGCATCTGACTACAATTGCGATCATTATTCAAGACCAATGCGGAAAAAGATAATTTCCACAATCGCAACAAACACATTTGAATCAAATGTAATTTGTTCTTTTTCTTAACTCAGGAATGTTGTTCTTATCATATTTTCTTTCATTCTTAACATCACCCATAAAAAATGATATCAGATTAAAGAAAGCCATCTACAGAGAATAAATGATGCGCAGAATTCAATCAGCAATGAAAAGTATAAGGACAAATAGGCATACATTTATAATATGTCAACATTTGGTCTATGAGGAGGGGGGCTTTTAGTGATGAATAAGATATTCGCCAGCTACTGGCAAGCTTTAGTACTATAATCAAAAGTTATATTTTCTTTCTTTTTTTAAAAAAAAAAAATCTTGTCAACCGTGCCAAACGTTT
>JAPDSC010155702.1:0-17362 GCA_026290005.1 Latrodectus geometricus
TCTAGTATTTTTACTAGAGGTTGAAGTTTGTTTTTGGAATTTAGAATATGTTTTAATACAAAAAAGGAAAATTTTGACAGATAATATGAAGGTTTATAAATAGTGAAAAATCTTATTATTCCCCAAGAAATAAATATGTTAAGAATTAGTGAGAGTGTTTAAACTGTTCAAATGCATATTTATGTTGATTTATTCTGTTTCACATATTTTTTTGTGGTTTATTCACAATATTTACCTCACGGAATTTTGTGGATAACCAATCGGAAGTTTAATTATCCACTAAGAAATGTTTCCAGTTTAAAAAAGAAAGGTATCCAGTTTAAATTTCTCTCTTCCGAATCTAGTTTAAAAAACGCCTTCAGGTTAAGATTTTAATTTTCATAATCAATTTTAGCACTGAAATTTGTATTCTAAATTGAACTTTTAAATTTTTCATGCAATTTAAAAAATAACAAAATTTTATATTGATTTTTCTATTGTAATATTGATTCTTGTATAATAAATGAGAAAAGAAGCGTATATGAACAGTTGCGTCGTATGAGATTTTTAATTATTAAAGATATTAGACATTAAATTTGAAAACAAAATGGTATTTGCCTGTAGTTTATTTTATTTTTTTCAAATATTTTTCTGTAAAAAAAAAAAAAAAAAAAAAATTGTATAGCAAATGACAGAGTTTATGTTTGAGTTCCAACGTTTTACCTTGAAATATTTATATTAAGTAAAGTTTAAGCTAAGTGAATTAAAAAGAATAACATTTGCATCAAAATATGTGAAAGAATAACTTATGTTGCTTTTGCTATACAATTCTTTAACATTTTTGTATTGAAATTCTGAAATTTTGAAAAGTGTTGCATGCCGCGAAAATTAAAAGCCTAGTATTTTACATTCAAAATATCTTTACTTTAAAAATCCTAATCAGTAAATAGTATTGTATGTAATTAATTTATTTTTAAATTTGAGGAATTCAAACATTTGTGTTTTGTTTGTATTTGAAATGTGCTTCACACCTGAAATATTTATTAACTGTGATAAAATCCTAAATGTACGGAGAAATAGAAATCATAATATTTAATTTTAAATAAAAACTCACAAACTTATAATATATAATCCATATGTTCAAATATTAAATTATAAAAGTTAATAAATGATATTATTACAGAAATAGTTAAGAAGTTCAACACTGGATGTCACTACTATTCGATTGAAAACGTTTTTCTGTATTGAAAAGAATACATGTTATTTATGCATCGATTTTTTAAGGAAGGAAACTTGTTGCTAAAAATAAAGAATCTAGCTTGAAAGTTTATTTTTTCTAATCAGCATTATTCTTTGAATGGTGAGAAAAATTGAAATAGGAAAACTGTCATGACAATTAATGATTTATCAAAAATTGTGTCTGATAATGGAAATAAATGATATTGATACACAGCAATCCCAATTTACTCTCTGGAAACAGTAAAGTTCTGAAATTTTATTTTGAAATTTATAAAGTTCTGAAATTTTAGTGCCTTTATCTACATTGTATGTAGATGCAGTCTGCGTCTACATTGATTGACGGCTTTCTACTTAAATGATCCTTATTTATAAAAGAAATTTGTTTTCTTTATTGTTAATAGATAGATTCCAGTGATGATACTTTAACCAATATTATACTATGTTGTTTAACATATTACTTAAGCCACTTTCTTTTGTTATTTATTTCTTATATACAATAATTTTTAATTTAAATACCGCTAATATGGAAAATTCAATAGTTTTTTTTAAGTTCCATATGAACGAAATGAGGCTTATGAAATATTTGTGACTTGCAAAATGTGGTCAAAGTGTTTGATTTGCAATAGTTTAAAATTGATAAACACTATTTAATATTTTTCCTGGACAGATCCCTTTTGTTTTAAACTTTGAATTACCCACGATCATTTTATTTTTAAGAATATATGAAATAAAATATTAAGAAATATCTTTAAATTCTTTCTTATATTTTTAACGATAAAATAATCATGTATATTTACTGCTTCAGAAAATCTATACTAAAAATAATTCGTAAGCTTCATATGAGCTTAAAAGATCAAAATTTGTTTTAAATAAGGTGCAAAGAAAGAAAGATAGCTTTCGAAAATAAGTTTTAAAGATCAAAATTTCCTTTTTTTAAATATGGTATCTGCGCATTTCTTGTTTAAAAATAAATTTGAATCAAGTTGATTTATATCGTATAACAGCGTCAGTTAATGATACATTTTTTAAAAATTATAAATTTTTAAAGTTTTGTATATGTATTTTTCATACAAAATTCTAAAAATTTATAATTAATTATTCTGCGTATATAAGTTTTTAGAGTTTGACACAAACAATTACTGCGTATAATTTTGCTAAATGTTTTCAACTTTCTTTCAGTAAATGTATGAATCATTAAAATGTTTAAATGCGTAACATTGAAACATATTACAGTTTGACCATATGTCTCGTATATGAAAGGCTAGTATGTTTCAAAGAAAAGAAAATTGTTTTGTCAACAATTTCCTTTCCTTGAAAGCAGTCTCTTTAACTCACAGGAAGTGAAAATGTACTACACCGGAAGAAACAAAAACACACCAAAGAAAAGTTTGATATATTAAATATGTATGCCATTAGTAAAGTAGAGAAATAAATATTCGTACCAAATAATATAATACCTATTATAAAATTTAATTTGTGATAACATTTCTCAGGTAGTGGTCTATGCAATTTTATTCCATATTATTGTGTGCTATTATTACTATTTATTGTAGAAAATTTTCCATATATTCAATGTCACTTCAATAAATAACTATTATCAAATTTAAAAAAAAATGATATTTACTTTGTTCATAGGCTGATTAAAAATAATTAAAAATAAGTACCAAAAAAACTAAAAATTTGATTAAAATCAATAATCATTAACTGTTAAAAATTAATCATACGTTATAAAAAAAAATTAAAGTTGTAATGAATAAAATCAATTTTAAGAGTAAATATATGTAAATGCTGTTTGAATAAATTTGAAAAATAAAAATGTGTCAAAACCTGATTAGTTCATTTTTGTTTATTCTTGTAAGAATTTGATTCATTAAAATTTTCCATATTTCATCATCAAGGATGACCCAGAAAAAATGAAGTCTATTTTAAAGAGTCAGTGTTTCGAAGAACACAAACGGTGTTTTTATTCTCTTGAATTTTGGTTGAATAATTTTCTCAGAATTAATAAAAAATACGAAATAATTTCATTAGCTATATTTGTATGGTATTATTTAGAAAAAGAAATGCCCTAACTATTTTTTAAATATAGCTTCACAAACATGCTCATTTGAAAACTAACGATCTTAAATTGAATTCTATAATTATTTGTATGCATATACAAATAAAATAACTAAACCGTCAATTTTTTTATTATAAACGTACTATTAATCATATTAATATAGTTAAACAGATTGTCAGTCGTAACTGACTTGCATAACTATATACAGTAATTATGTTGCCATTTGCAAAAGCTAAATTTTTCCAAATGCTTGGTGAATTTTATAGCTCCTAATAAATATATTTACTTACCATTCTTTTTCCCATTTAAACTATTCTATTGTATAATTTGTCATGACAGAAAAATATTTTTTGATTTATCAATTGATAATTAATTGTAATAACTGATCATTTATAACAGTAATAATTTGCTATAATAAGATATTTCCTTTGTTTTAGATATGGCTCAGACTTGTGGTATTTATAAAGCTAGAAAGCACGTGGCCGAAGATGATTCTGTTGCAGCTGCTCAATACAGGAGAGCAGGTGCCATTCCCGTGACAGTCACGAGCGTCCCCGAGACATGCATGTGGTGGGAAAGTGCTAATCTCATTTTTGGTATGCCAAAGAATCCTTATGACCACACCAGGACAGTTGGGGGTAGCTCTGGTAAGACAGCATCTCAGAAAATTAATTATATAACTCATTTGCTTGAATGTATACATGGAAATGTTAGACCCTTTGAATAGTATTTCTATAAGAAAATCAGTTGTTTCATTCCTGTACAAATGAGTTAAGTTCATTTAGTTTGATTGAGAAATAAAATAAAAAGTTTAAATTTTTATTCCAATAGCACTATTACGAAACTCTAATATGGATGTTTATTAAATTAGTGGTAACCTAAATGCAAAGCAAATTTTCAATTAATAATCAATTTGACATTGTTTTCTGTTTTCGTAATTATATTCTAATATATAACCGACTATGAATGATTTAATTAAAATAAATTAAAAATAAAATAAAGTCTATTTTATTATTTTAAGTATAAAATAAGTAAAAATATAGCAAGGCACTGAATTTAATTATTTAGGAATAAAAACCAGCTATTGTAAAAAAACGAAATTTTAGTGATGGGATCTCTGTTGTGTATTTTCGATTAAAAATGCAATTAATATGTTTACATATTTAAATCAGCTGTATAAATGTATTTCTAGCTAAAGCAATGGTGTTTAATCAAGTACATTTTGGAACTAATTTTAATTTTAGAAATTCATTTTTCTTACAAAATTGTGAACATGATTATTTAAAAATGATCTTTTTAATATTTATTAAGAGTTTTTTTTTTTCAAAAATTAAAAAGGTGAGTAACATTTAACAAAATCATTAACCTATTGATAATGAGACTGTGATAAAAATATTCCTTTTAGTCATTTAAACAATTTTTCCGCAGTTATTATCATCTAATGATATTTTAAAAGAAGGAAAAATAATAAGATAAAATGATGAAGAGTAACATAAGATATGATTCATAAAAATCCAATTTTAAAGTTTCTATATCTGCATTAAAAATGAAATGGAAATAATTAAAAGAATTAAAAAAAAGTCTAGTTATGCTTCTATTACACAATATAATTTATCAATGAACTACAGGCATTTCATAAAAGGCATCATAAAAGGCATTTTTAAAAGTTACAGTAAAATAACATTTGTTCCCCACATACTGAAGTTTTTATAAGGAACCAAGGTAAAAATTTACTTTACGGTCGCTCTTGGCAACTTTTTAAAAAAAAAATTGCCAAAAATCTCGCCAAACTCGCATATTCGCACAAGTGAGATCTGAAAATAAACAGAATATTCCATTTTTCATTGGTCGGAATTCCTCATCTGTTATTGGTCAGAATTGGTTGGGTTGCCAGAAAAATTTATTTATCACCAACTTTAGAAAATCAAGCCAAGAGCGACCGTACTGTAAATCTGAGCTGGAACTAAATTTGTTTTGTATTTCAGGTGGTGAAGGATCAATCCTTACATCTTGTGGTGCTTTGATAGGGATTGGAAATGATATTGCTGGAAGCATACGAATTCCTAGTTCTTTTTGTGGAATTTATGGTCACAAACCAACAACAAGTAATAAGCTTATTATTTGAACACTTATATTATTTTTATTTAAATGACAAAAATATATTTTCCTTTATCTTAAATATAAGAATCGTAACACACAGCAAATATAATGTCTTGAGTGCAATTTGAAATTAAGTGACTCTTCCTCATTATTTACATATACATTGCTGATTATTTTACCTGAATTTTCATTAATTACTTATTAAGTAGTTTCTGCTAACCTATAGTCATGAGATTCTATTTTTACCATGTTCATACTAATTTTTGCTTAAATGAATTATTCATTTGTGTTTTGATGCTAAAAACTGCCCAATTTTCATATACCTTTAGTAAAGGTGGAGCTTGAAACAGTATCAAATACTTCGACGCATGTCTATGCCAACAATATCTGCTTCGATTATTCAAAAATGCTAAAACCAATCCTCTTGCCCCTTCACCTGAAGAATATTTTAAGAAATAGGAAATTTATATATACCGAGAGAAAATGAACTTTTTCAATGTTTTCGATTAGACATCATTTTTCACGGTGAACATTACTGAATCAATTAATTTATTCTTTTGATAATGAAAGAAGACAAGTTTAAATTGAATGAAATGCTTGTTATTTGATTGCACTTCAAATTACATTTTATTTACCGAACATCAAATATTTGAGAAAACTTGATCATTTAAATCAAGAAGAAACTATATTGCATGGCAATTTTTAGCTCCTTACATTTAAATTTCTGTAATACATATATCTTGTTCATTAATCAGCTTTGATTTTGAAATCATATCAGCTCCACAAATGAATCGATAAACAATGTCGTATTTTAAGTTTAGAAAGCAACCAAGAAAAATGCGTATTTATTTAGATTGCGCTTTTATAATGAAATATAATAAAAATATCTCAAAAATTAAATTTACACCAAAATATTTTGAATGTTAGTTTAAATAACATTCGTGTATCATTTGTTTGAAATTTAATTAATTTTATTTTACGAACAGATCAAAGAATATTTTGAGTTAACTTGAAGGTATGTGTAGCTTCATTATTGATGATTACAGTTTACCTGCTTTTCAAAGTATAGGTTGATGATCATAAATAATTCTTCACAATATCATACTTGTTTCGAGTTAAGTGCATGTAAGTGATATGTGTAAAATAATTTTTAAATTTCAATAATAATAAAATAATTTTTAAAATTTATGAACTACATGATGACTGCACAAAATACTCATTATTAATTCGTAATATTGATTCTTTTTCTTTGCAGAAGTCATTTATTTATACTGATTAAAGTTGTTTATTAAATTAAATTTGTCAATTCATTCATAACAATGCAACTTTCAAACACTGGTACAAGTAAAATTCCTTATAGCTTAATTATTCTTGATATTTATCTCAACGTGAATAGAAAATCTTTGTCCAAAATATGCTGAATTACTTTTAACAATTTAAAATAATATATGTATATCTTTCTACCGTTGCTTTAAAATCATTTAAATTTTAGTATATTGGAACACATGTAAAATTTATTAGCTAAATGAGATATGATTTGTATGAAATATAAATTTATTAAATTTATAAAATAGTTATTAACTTGATTTTTGTAATATTTTAAAAATCTAATTTTCTACTATAGACTTAAAATAGGAAATTATTAATTTAAAAATGTAGCCTAGTTTAATAACATTTCTTTATGACAACAGGTGTCATATCCAATGACGGATCCTTCCCATGCGACCCGATAGAAGATGCCAAAGTAGATGCTTTTGTTAGTACTGGTCCTATGTGCCGATATGTTAAAGATCTTCCTCTACTTGTACAGGTGCTGTCAAATAATGATAAAAGAATAACTCTTAATAAAAAGGTATGTATTTTCAAAAATGATCCAAAACATAAAAATTTACCACGTTTATAGCTAAATTATTTCACTATAAAAATATATTTTAAGTAATATTTTAAGTAATATTTGTATATTATATAATTTAAAAATGTGGTTGGTTGATACTGATGGCATTTGGCCAGTATTTAAAATCGATGTTGTTGTTTCGAATGACACTTGGCAACGCCAAGACTGCCCGTCAGAGACCAGGCGAATGAAGTTAGAGGGAAAACGTCTTCCGTTTTTGAACAGAGCACCTTCAAAGGAAGGTGGAAGTAAGACCTTTGGCTCATAGATGGCAGCTCCATCTGAAACTTCCAATTTAGAGATTGAAATCAGTGAAGTCCCATATGCTGGCTTCCAACCACCCTCAGAAGTATTAATTTGGAATGGGAACATGGAGGACATTGCGATCCGACAGATTTTACCGCCCCAGTCATCATTAGTGAACACGACGGAACTTCGGCTAAGCTGGGATTCGAACTGTTGATAATTCACAATAAACCTGTCTAGCTAAAGAAGTTGAAATATTAACATGTGCCGAAAGTCGTAAATGATTTTAAAGAAACGGTAATCAAAATATCTGGTGAAAAATACATTTGTATTCGAAGTCTATGCTCAAGAAAACCACTTATGTGTCACTAAAAGACGACATATGACATCTTACTATATTTTTCAATATAGTAAGACGACAAATTTCTTACTATATTGAATCAAGAAATGTAACTTTGTTCAAGGAACACAAAATATAGTCTTAAATTTATTACATTTTAAAGCTTATTAGTGTTTCAGATAGTGCCCTGATGTAAAAGAAACAAAATACTAATCTTCTAATCCAACTGTGGATTTTATTGTAAATTTTTATATTAACTTTTGTTGAAGTTAACATTAAATATTAGAATTAAATCATATGTTAATTAAAAAGACTAGAATTGTGTTTCTTTTGCATCTAAGAGTACGAACTAAATAGATCATTAGCATAAAAATGAAATTAGGAATTCATTGAGAATTTCCAAAATATTAATTTTCATATAGGTAGGAATTATGATTTGAAATAAATTAAAATACTGAAATCAACTAATAAAGATTTATATTTATATTTTAAATCTGAAAAAAGTTAAGCAATTCTTTGAAATTGGGTTGTGTTTGTTTATTTCAGAATTGCACAATAATAAAATACACCATATTTAATATATTGAAGGATTAATTTCACATTGTTTAAAATGTTTATGTCTTAATTTGAGAAATTGGAACAAAAAAGAATTAAGTAAAATTCAAAAGTCACTTCAGAAAAATATACGTGACGTTTACTCTAAACATTTTCAGATGAAAATATTTCTCACTAAGTAAAACATTTAAAAGTTAAAAATAAATCTGTCTATATATTTATGTGTCATATTTATATAGTATATTTCCACAATATTTGAATGTATTTCTGTAAAATTATTAAATTTAGCCTACATGATGTTTCGGTGAAATTATTGGAGTAAAAGCACTCCAGATAAGGTACTACGAGTAAGTTTTTTATAAAGAAGTTTCTTATAGAACTTATTTATATGAGATATTTACTCATAATATTATACAGTTAAGATATAAGTCCTTTTTTGAATATCATAAGTATGAAAATTTGAGCTCGGAAGAAATCCTAATTAAATGCAATCGATATTAGATTCATATTCTGAATTTTCTTGGTCATTGAGGTAAAATAAGACAATCATTGCAATTTTAATTCAGTTCCTGTTAGCTGTTCCTCGGCTGTACTTCAGAAATTCTAAATACGTTTAAACATTATATTTTCTAATCAGGCAGCTGATAGTGTTGTTGTTCTTGATGACACTTGGCAATGCCAAGCCCGCCCGTCGGAGACTAGACGAATGGAGTCAGAGGGAAAGCGTCTTCCGTTTTTTGAATAGAGCACCCTCATACGAAGGTGGAAGTACGATTTTTGGCTGATAGATGGCAGCACCCTTTGAATCTTCCAATTTTGAGATTGAAACCAGAGAAGACCCATAACCTGGCTCCAATCATCCCCAGAGGTATTAATTTGTAACGAAAACATGGAGGACATTGCGACCCGACATATTTTACGAGCCCCAGTCACCATTAGTGAACACGACGGATCTTCGGCTAAGCTAGGATTCGAACTCACCACCTTCTGGTAACGAGAAAAACGCCCTAACCAACCATGCTACCACGGCCCTATATTAAATCTATAAATGTGAGAATTTAAATATAGAATACAATATTATGATAGATTCATATACGGCTGTATTCACCAAACACGGGTTAACTTGAGTGTAGCCTAACTCGGATATAACTCAACTCTAGTATGATCGCCGATTCTTATTCACGAAGCGGGGAAATTCCGGTGTAAAACAACTTTGGAGTTAACCGAACACGACATGCAAGATGGCTTCTGATTGGCTAGCAATCTTGCACATCTAAGTCAACAAACATATCGCTTAAGTCCGCCATTCTTTGCTGACTCGGCGCTAACACTCCGAAATCGTAGGGTTATTCTAGGGATCCATATAGGCGAGTTAATCGCTGTTTTTGTCGTGGTGAATAACGTTTCATGACTTAACTCACCCTTTACCCTGAAACCTCGTTTAACTCTGGTTGGTGAATACAGCCGATAGTGTAGTTACCAAGTATTTTTTAAATTCGACCTTGTAATTCGTTAAAGTTTTTTGTCTGCTTTTTAAACCAATCAAATTATATAATAAGTGAAATATTCGATTTATGTGATTATTTCCATAATAATATATTTAATAAATTAACAACAAAACTTAATATCTGATAGAAGTGGGATTGATTGCTGAATAATTAATACTATGACTATTAATTAAGTAGTCCATTAGTTTGCTTCTCCTTTCTGTCTTGGATGTTGGTAGTGATCTGGAAGTTTTTTAAGTCCTAAATGCAAATCATACCAGCTTTTGTAGTAAAACAATAACCGTAAAGTTACAAACAAACGAAACACCTGATAGTATTGTCATTAAAAAATATAATATATATTTTTGACTGTGCTTTGTATTTTTCAGGTTAATTTAAGCAATTTGAAGATTTATTACATGGAAGGAATTCCCGGTATTTTGAATTCAGCTGTACCACCTATAAAAGAACAAATTAGAAAGGTAAATGATTTCTGTACTTTAATTAAAATTTTAACTTCACAAAAAGTACTTTCTAGAGAACACTGATGAAATTTTAATTACTAAATGAATGATTTAAACACAATTAACGTAATTACAAAACAACTACCAAGTATTTCAATACTTTGACCGAAAAGAGAATGTATCAAAATTTTCTGGTAAAAAATCAAATAATTTTAATAACATTTGTTAAGACTTTAGATATGCTTAGTATAAAAAAAGACAGCATTTTTGCTTCAATTTATAAAGTACTGATTTTATAACTTTACCTAAGAGCATAGTAAATATTATTATTTTACATTAAACATGGTCATTCAAAAAATTCAGAAAAGAAATATAAGAAACTGAGTTTTATTTTCCCAGCACTGCTGTGTTAGTAAGGAATATATTTTATTAACCTTTTCATGCCTACTGTCACGTATACGTGCCACCAAGAAACATACTCATTTCCCGTCCGACACACAGGCGTGACAGACCCTTTTCTAGTTCACTCCCGATCGTCAGATATTTGTGCCAGTGTCCTAGAACTTTTGAAAAAAATTATAAATTTCCTCACAAGATGGCATTGTATGGTTTCAGATACATGTAGATTTGAACTCCTACTCGAAATAAAAGAAACATGACTCACATACACGTGGTTTTTGATTTTATAAACATAGGGGTAAATAAATAAATGCTTAGGAATGGAATGCTTTATAACAGCTCTTTAATTTCGCACGTGGTATTTGTTTATAGTAAATAGAGAGTTTTATTTTTGCTAGAGCGTTGGTTATTTCGGTTTGCAGTCCAGTTATTAGTGTCCAGATTAGATCTTGTAGACGTGATTTCTTTCTGCTTTTACCGTTGCAATGTCGAAGCGTCGAAAATAATTAACTGAGCCTGAAATAGATGAAATGATGCAAAATATTTCAGATAGTAATTCTGAAACAGTTATTGGTTGATAGATACAGAATATGGTAGACAGACCCAGAGCATTATTAAACAATGCGTTGATACTTTTTAATTTAGTAAATTCATGGATTTAGGCTTAACATAAAAGCCTCCTGCCCTGAACAAAAGAAACTAACGGCCTCAGCGGTAAGCGTAGCATTAACACTTCCCGTCGCGAAAGGGTTAAAAATCCTACCTTAGATCATTTTATATGGATAATTGAATAAGAAATAGTATCAATAAATAAATATAAATATGATGAACGGCAAAATATAATCGTAAAGTCCAATTTCGAACAAAACTCCGTAGAAAAATTTTACTAAATTATGTTACATGAAGTATGATTTATTTTGCAGGCAGCCAAACATTTCGAAATTGAATTTGGAGTGACTCCAATTCCATTGAAAATAGATGCTCTGAAATATGCCTTTCCAATTTGGGAATGCAAGCTACTGGAAACCAATATCAATTCTTTTAATCATAATCTTTCCGGAGGGAAACCTATCAACATGTGGTTGGAATTCGTCAAGAGCTTGTTCCGGCTGTCGGAACACACATGGCCGGTTATTTACTTTGCAATGGTGGACAGAAGAACTAAGGATGATTTTTACCACAAATGCCTAAAAAAATACCAGGAGATCGAATCGAAGTTCCAGGAGATCTTCCAGGAAGATGCCGTCCTTTTGATTCCCACCCATCCAGAGCCACCCCCTCATTACCTTATGACCATTCCCAAGTACCCGAACATTGCATACACTTGTATCTTCAACATACTTGGCTTCCCCTCCTCGCAGATACCAGTTGGACTGACCGAAGGACTTCCCATTGGTATCCAAGCCGTAAGTGGACGATTCAAAGACCATCTCACTCTGGCAGTGGCTCAGGAGCTGGATAAGGTGTTTGGTGGGTGGAAGAGCCCATGCGCAGTGGAAGTAGCAAATGGGAAACCAAATGAAGCTAAGGACAAAAATCAATAATCTGTGAGAGAAATGATTTATTGTGAGAGTTTTGTACTTAAAGCACCAATTATAAATATTTCCAGTTTACTTATTATATTAATACTTTATATCGGTTTTTAAATGTATTGTGTAATGTTTTTATTCTAGATTTCCTGTTATTTATCTCTATTTTCTATAACCAATAAAGCAATATTTTTTATATAAAAATGTTTGTTTATGAATTAATTTTCTGGAATTCAATCATGGAATATTTTTCAAAGTTTCAATCAAAACTAAGTATGTACTTTTCAAACAATGAAAGTCTACTTATACTTTTTAAAGGTATTGCCATTTGTATTTATTTTTAGACCACAATCGGAGGATTATTCATTTAGAGCATATAAAATTAAAATCTTTTCTGTAATTACTACTACTGTAATAATGCATGAAACAATTTATTTGGTTCTAAATAACTTGTGAGAGAAGATAATGGGGTTTATTTTAGAATATTGATTTACCAATAATCAGGGTGAGCCAAAACTATTTTTTTTATAAGTTTTTGGAAATTACTTCTTATTTCTCCTTCACTGGTCTTTTCCTCACCTAATTTCATTCATCTTTAAAGCTTTAAATTACTTTTTCTATATTAGGCTATAATCTTTAGATATTTTTATATTTTTGAAAACTAAATAACATTTTTTGGTTTTACAGATTCCATACTGGTTGCAATCGTGGTCACGGGATAATTTTTAACAATATAAAGCTATTTTCATCAAAATTTTATTAATTAAAGTTTTACTTATTTTTACGAATCACTTAATTTACTTGAATTTTATAGAACTCAAAAATTTATTTCTTATAGCCCACCATGTTTTTTTAAAACTATGGAATAGCAAAGTTATATGCATAAATGACGACATTAGAGTTTTCCTTTATAATAAATAAAAGTTTAAAATATAATTTTTCATGTTGTTTCAAGAAATTTAGCTGTTCATTAGTTCGCTAAAATTTGATCTGGTAAGCTAGAATTTTTAAAAACATTTTCAGTTGTCATTAGTAAAATTATGCAAAATTAGTTGCTTTTTTGACTGTTTAAATATACAGCACAATATCATTGAAATGTTGATCATTTTTATTTCCAATATTGGCTTAAATATTTAAATTGTCTTATTAAAGCATGCAAAGTTTTCGATACATTTTTACCAATATTTTTCAATTTATAGCCCTATTTTGAGTACTAAACAATTTATAGTCTTTAAACATAAGTGATTTATCTAGTATTGGTGCTAATTTTTTAAACATTAAGGATTTAGCTATTTTTGGCGCTAATTGTTTAAACATTAAGCAATTTATTTTCTTTGAATAAAAATTCTTTAAGCAAAAATTCTTCAAGCAATTTAAATTATCAGTGAAAAATAAATATTAACAAAAAAAAATTTTTTTTCACTGAAAAATTACATTTTTTTACTTTTTGTAAAAAAATGTTATTATAATTTCTTTCAATCTTATTTTTAATGTGTTTGGAAAAAATTATTTTGAAGTTTCACAAAAATATGTTTGAAAGTGTTCCTAAATTCTTATACAACCTACGTATTCATAAATACTTATAATTTTAATTATCATAAACACCCAGGGAAGAATTTTCTCGAGGCTTTTTGAAGGTTATTATAAAAATTTTAAAAATATACAGATGTTTTCGTTTTGTTACACTTAGAATAAATAAATACCGAGGATAATCACAATAATCCATCATAAAAAACATTTGATTGAGGAAAAAAAATCTAGTTAAATTTATTCACGGAAAATACCTTTCTAAATTGTATAACTATAATTATTTAGATAATTAGTAAAGAAATCATTCATATTTATTTTAAACAAAGCAAAACATTTGACACTCGTCAGCGGATGTGAATAACAGCTGTTGTAAGGCATTTTAATGACTCGAGAAACATTCTTTCAATAAGCCACAATTTATAAAGCTGCGTTTACTTATTACTCAAGTGAGTGATAAATACGTTCTGAGAATAGAATGAAGGTAACTTAATGACCATTTATTGTGTCGCAAGAGATAAAATAATCCGTTTAGACAGAAGCTAAGCGATTACTACATGTTGAAGTCTTTGATTGGGAAAGCCAAGTTTATATTATTTTGTATACTAATAAAAATATTTTCAGACTGTGATTTTATTATAACTTTAGGTATTTGAATTATTTTATCATAAAAGTCGCAGAACTTTGGTATTGTCTGCACCTCCAACAATAAAAGGATTTTTCACCCGTCAATGTAAAGTCTTTAGTTAAATTGACTAAATATTCCGCAGTTTTCGATAAAGACAGAAAGTTAATTAGAGGAATACCAATCATTTTGTGGACCAGGCTTTCACTTTTAAACTATTATCTAGCTTCGGAAAAATTGTGGTTTGAAAAACAACTAGATTTCTTTAATTATATTTACTATTTTCTAAATTTATGCGAAACTATTTTACTTTATGAATTGGCAATCATGTTAGATAGAAACAAATCGAATGTGACATGGAAAGCTAGAAAAATTTTCTACACTTCTGAAGTTATTAAATACTGAAATTGGAGCACTCTCCCTCCACGTTTCAATGGATTTCTAAACTGTGACGTATTAGAGAAAACGAAAACACATTCGCTGCAATGATCAAAATTAATATTTTTAGATAAATCACAAGAAATAATTATTTTTAAAATCAATTACATAATCTTAATTTAGAAAGAAGGAAAATTGTAATGCTGTGCTTATTTTTTTCTCTGCCACCAACCTTTATGCACAAACGATAATTATAAAAAAGAACCTAATGTCTCATTTTTTGAAGTAAGTAGAATTTATAAATGGTGTGCATTGGGCATAAGCAACTTTACTATAAGTACACATCTACGTTAATTACTTTTTAAACTGATTGACGATATTGCATCCAAGATTTCAACATCAGTCTATAATCCAGAGGCAAATCTTTGATGCAAAATTCATTCCATTTCATGAAGTATTTTTCATTACTATCTCAAATAAAAAGTTTCCTGAAAACACAGTTAAAATTTTATTTAAATAAATGAGTTTCAACGTCATGCATAAGAGCTTTACTTTCAAAATTAAACATTAGTTATGAAATTCAAGTGAATATTTTAACTAAAGTTATAAACTAAATTCTGTCTCATTCTTGATTTCTTATAAAGAATTTTAAAATAAGCGTACAACTTTTACGATAAAATTTTTGAAAAGAACAATTAAAATGGTGATTTAAATTATAATGCAAATATGAAATGAGGAAGAATTTGAAAATTCTTTCCTCTCAAGTTTAAGAATGTATTTCATAGTCCATAATATCAACATTTAAATAATATGTCTGAGAACAAACAGAAGAACACATGGGAAATGATATTAAACAGGAATTCGCAAGGAAAAGAATTTCTTTAACTAATAAAAGAACGTATCGCCTCTTTCAAAGATTACTGTTCTATTTTTTATTTTCAAGGTCAATCCACTCACTTTTCTAATTTTAAACATGGTTAAAACAAAATGACTAGAGAATTTTTTCTCCCTAATTTTGGAAATAGTTAAAAACACTTAACTCATCGTGTATTTTTCATCCTAGAGATTTCTATAAAGATTAAAATTCTTAAAGATTTGAACTACTTCTATTTTTAAGCTGTTGTCAGGATTAATAATACTATGCAATAGGGTTTTATATATTTTAAAATGCAATAAAAATAACAACATAAAAAACCATAAAATGTGCTTATTCATTGATTTAAAGGACTATTCAGTTATTTTAAACTTAAAAATTATAAATCATATCAACAAATCAGTAGAATTATTTTTCATAAAAAGAACATTTCATGCGATTGCGAATTAAGAAATATATTTTTGTCATAATTTTGGAATAATATTAATTTGCGAATATTAATTTTATTATTATAACACAATGGAATTAAAATGTACAATTTTTTTAAAAATTTAGCTGATATTACCTTATATTATATTTGATTACTTGTGCTAGATGGAAGCCAAAAAATACTTACTAGACAGTATAATTTCTGATTTTATTCTAGTTAAATATGACACACAATTTTAAACAGTACTTTGTTGTTACAATACACAAATTAAATTTTTTTATTATTTGAAGAACTCACATTTAACTATATTAATCAGTTTTGATGACACAAAGTTTAGTTTCAGACAAACTATTTCAACAAAAGCATAAATATTTAAAATGTCTGTTTCTGAATTCATTTGCATTTAAATAAATAAATCCAGTAGTAACTTATTTATAATCCTCTAATTGGTATTTGTGAAATCGATATAAACACACAAATATCGATCAAATATTAATAATAGATAGATTATAGTATACTAAAATATTTTATTGGCAATTGAAAACAGTGATTTAATAAATTTTAATATTCTTTATTTTGGCATGAAGAAAATAAATATATATATATATTTATCAAATTATATTTTTTTCGTTTATTTGTTAAATGTATATTATCCTCTTTCTCTCTCTCTTTAATGAAATTACATAATAGACTTCAATTATTTCATTTTCATGATTTCGTACTTATGTATTTATACATGTTTTTTAGTAGAATACATATAATAATACCAATTGCATTTTTGAGCTCAAGTGGTGTCAACCAGATATCACAGCAATTTCAAGAATAAACAGTGGTCATATAAAAGGTATTTATACTGTCACTTTTTAGTCTTGAAATTCCGGGTGCAAAGTTTTTCCAATCTGCAATAAGTGTCATCTAAAAGCAGTTTATCCCGGAGCATGTCCTTAGACTGTCTAGACTAAATTTAGAGGATCTAGTATCATCTCCACTGTTAGTTTATTGACTTTGCTAGAATATATAGACCTATGGATAAGATCTAAATGTTCCTAAATCCTGAAGGAATAAAGAAAAAAAAATAACACACATACATGCATATTCAACAAAATTTACATGTAACAAAAGGCAATAAATGATTAACATTACTTAGATATGGCTAACGGTAAAAATTTACTGTACGGTCGCTCTTTCAACTTTTTCAAAAAATCGCCAACAATTTCGCCAATCTGCACAAACGAGG
>JAPDSC010155713.1:5726-20227 GCA_026290005.1 Latrodectus geometricus
GGAATATATTTTTTTATAAAATTCAGTACACATATTTATATAATTACTGGACATATCACTAATGACATATTTTACCATTGCAAATTTCTCTTTGTTATTAATTAAGATACATATTTTTGATTTTAAATTAAATTATTTTAATGCTAACATTTTAATATATTAGCTAAAGATATTAATTACTTAAAGCTTATGGTATTCATTATTATCTTTAAATCAGTTAAGATATTTACATTAGCAATCTTCATATTTTCTCTTTTATTTCTTATTCTATTGATATTTTTTGTGGAAAATTTACAGTTTTATAATACATATTTCAAATGTGAATATCTCTTAAGCCCATTAATTAAAATAATTTGGTTTTTCGCATAAACAGCTATTCTCATTTTCATTTTTTATAACTTCAATTTTCAATGCTAAATAGATAAATAAAATGAAGTTTCCTGAATTTAAAAAAGAAAGATGCATATTGTAATAAGCTATAGAACCTAACAGAATAAGGCATTTCATATTCTATTCTTATATCTTGGGTATGAAATATGAATAAAATTGCAATATATTTTGTATAAAAGGCGGGTTGCATCCATCTTGTCCGATATTAAAATGATGGATTTCAAAATTTAGAATATCTGAAAAGAAGGGGAAAATGTATCAAAGAAGTATTTAAAATAAGAATTTAATGCAAAATAAAATTGTTTTATTCGTAAAGTTTTTTTTTGTAAAAATTAATTATTTTATTGTAACAATATTTAAAAAAACTAACTAATTTTGTTATTTCATTAGCACATTGATATATAATTATTATAAATACAATATTCTATTACAAATTCTTCTAAAAATACTTTAGCATCCTATTTTAAATAAATGATGTGTATTATTTTCAGAAAACTATATATTAAAAGGAAAATTTGTATTTGGTTTTATAAGAATATATTTAAAAACAATAAAAATAATTTCTTTATTATGATAAATTATTTCATAAGTAAGGAATCATTTACAATCTAAGTAAAATTTCACAATGTAAGCAAATATATTCTGCTTAAAATAAGACATGTTTTTGCAGTTAAATTTAATAATATTGTATAAAAAGAGAAATTCTAATTAAAAAATATGATTATGTAAACACATTGTAATTAAGTAAAGAACACAATGTACTTCAAAATTGTCCCTAATAATAGTCTTTATCGCAAGTTAATAGCAAATAAAAATCATTTTAATAAATTTACATTGATTCATATTTTTAAAGCTTAAATTAGATCAGGTTTCATTAAAAAATTTCAAAATTTAAAATTACATTATAATTGCAAACGAAGTTGAAACAATTTTACAAATTATTACTAGAAAATTATAATAAATAATTCAATCATGAACGAACCACTAATTTAAAATTGACGAACTTTACATACATGAGATAAGTAAAGGCACAAGTCAATTTGTGAATCAAAGATTTGTCATACAAAACATATTTATTTTCTGAACTTTGTTAAAAAGAAATTGATTTTACAGAAAATATTTTTTTATCTTATTTATATATATATTTTTTAATTCACATATTTCAATTATTCGGCTTCGAAAGATTCATATAAAACCAAATATTATAGCTTATTTGTATTACCTTTGAAAAAAGATAAAATACAAAATATTTCATATTGAGATAATTAAATAAATAGTTTATTAATGCCAATAAAACTTTATTTTAGACAAAAATGAATAACGGATAAAAAAATTTTTATAAATTACTTGCAAGTTTTTAAACTATTAGATACTATTTACTGGCTTAGATAGGACTAAACTTACGTAAAATATACTGTTTAAAATCATCTTACATATATCCTAACCATATTTACTACTGATATTTTCCCAGCAAAATCTTTTTAATACATAAAATTTAATAAATGTAACTTAAGTAACTGAAAACAAATCAACAAGAAATATTAAACATAAAAATTTTATAAAATTAAAAAATTAAAATTAATTTAATACCTACAATTGGTTAGACTTAGTATATATTACTTCAGTAATGATTTATATTATAAAATAAGTTATAAAAAAAACCTATGCCTAAGAAAAAAAGTAGTATTAAGAAAATAGAAGTTGATTAGATTGTATGTTAATATTTTATAAGAGAAGATTTCTAAGTGTAGACAAGTTATAAGAGTGTTTACAAATTAAAGATTAATTGAGGGACTGGTAGATCAAAATTGAATTACAGATATTATTTTGATACAAAATTTATATCAGTTTTATGAGATTGTGGGATGAGTTGATTAAAATTATTGTTATTGGGAGTAAAGATTTTCTCATCGATTAAATAATAAAAATTGATATAAGAGTTATTATGATACTAACAAACATAGAACATAGTGTGACGGAAATTATATATATGATATATATATGAGAAACAACATAATGTAATAAGTATTTGTTCAATAAACAATAAAATTCCTAAAAAATATTAATTTGGAAACATTCAAAATTTATATATTTCAAACAACAAATTAAAAAAATAAATATTTTAGGAAACTATATTATGACTAAGGAGTTTATAGAACTATTATATGTTCGGTCGTAATGACTCACAAATTATGGTAATCATGATATGTCAACTTCATTATTGGTATAGTAAGAAATAACAAATAATAATAAAATAAAAAATAATATCATTGAATTAATGCAAACATTAGATTTTACTTTAATATTTTTTACAAAGAGAACGCTATATGGTGTGCTTTCCAAATCGTGAACGTTGCAACAACGTTATTTATGTAATTTAAACTACAAGTCTTGATTCAGACATGATGTATAAATAACAAGCTAAATTTTGTGAAATTTAAATACATTTTTGTTCAAGATGTTATGCAGATATTTTATTCACGTTTTAAAAAATGGCAATTTGTTTAGTATATATTTTCTGTGGATAAAACATTTCATTTCTAACTAAACTCTTATGATAAAAGAGATATAATCATAATAGGTTTTAATCAATTTTCAAAATTGATTACAATTTGAAATATCATTATGTATTCTTCTCTAGTAATATGTTGATTTTCTACATAATTTGTATGAATTAGAATTTAAAGTGTATTTAGTAAAACTTAAGTATAATATTAATTTTAAAACTAGTTGAATTAATTAATTAATTTTAAATTTACAAATAATATTAAAAATCATTTACATAAAGTATAACTTAAATTAATATGCTACTAGATATTTTGTTATAAACTATTAAATTATGTAACTTGAAAAGTGTTAAAATTAATAGTTGTTCTTTGTATTTATATTTACTTTTTAACTGAAAAAAATAGTTTTACAGGAAAATAGATAGTCTTCTCGAACATTACTTTGAAAATTTCCTATTCAATGTATTCCTTTCAACGGATAAATTATTTAAATCTAAGTACGATTGAAACCATTCTTTTTATTCGTTATCAAGTGAATTAAAGGATTACATAAGAAAATAATTTCTCTAATAATATATCTCTTTAAGACTCCCGCAATTTTGAGAGCATTTTAATATATTTAATGATACTACTTGGTGTTAAAAATGGGCTTATGAGCTTTCCTATGTGTCTTTTTGAAAACTTTAATGAGCACTTAGCACTTTATGCGCTAAGAGAAGAAGGATTATAAGAATAAATTTTAGACCCTCAGAGCTTAATTCTTTATTGAATTAATGAATGACAATTAAATGGCGAGTCTGCGGTGCAATTAATTTTCTGAGAAATAGAGATATCAAAGGACTAAGAACTAGATTAAATTATGATGTTGATGATAAGGATTATTTTCTAGCCTAGATTAAAATATGTACGAATACTAAATATTACAGTTTGTTAAAATAACATTTTGTTGTGAAAAATCAAATATTCATAAATTTGTCACATTATTTCTTAAGTTATTTCAGAATGGAAACATTAATTTAATTTATGATATATTACTTCACTCAAAACAGCTATTTCATCAATATGGTAACCATTGATATTTTTATTTTAATATACTATTAAAATTGAAAACAAACTGAAAATAATTTTAGTTTTATATTTTAATTTCATCATTTTAAATTTTAGCTTATTTTATGATTGCAAAATTAATATTTTTAAGAAATCTTACTTACTACTGATGTTTAACATAAGATCTTAAGACAGTGGATTTAATTATAAGAGTATAAGAATCAAATTTTATGAAGTAAATTACAAATAAATGTACGACAAACCACCAAATTAATAATATTTAAACAACAAAATAAAAGCATTACGCCTGGTTGGAAATTAAACTTTAAACTTAAATTATTCAATCAATTCCAGTATTTTGAAAGTATGTTTAATACATAGGAAATAATATGATATTTGGAAATGATCTTCGAAATGAAAGCGGAATATGTTCATCTAGATCTTAGAGCTGAAATATGTAACCTACAAATTTTAATAATAAAATAATTCAAGATTTATTCAAGATAAATCAAGATTTATCATGAAAACCAAATATAATTGAATATAATTTATCTGAGGAATTTTTCTAATAATTAAAAGAATGTTTTAAGTATCAAATTTAATAACTTTATTGCTGAGGTAACTGTTGTTCACATTTAAATTATTTTAATTTTTTTTCATATTTAGTTTTGTGGATAATTTACACATTTGATATCGATAAATCAGATAAATATCTTACTTTTCTTCAACAAATTATCTGTGAATATCTTCTCCGCTGTTATATAAAAAATTAACACAGACTTTTAAAAAAAAATAGTCCTTGAATGGTAATTGTAAACAATGAAATACGAATTAGAGCCAATCGAAATTAAGGTTTATCGTATTACTGTACTCTAATAGGTTGCCATCTCATGACCAAAAGGGTTATCTGAATGGAATTCATGAATCACTTTAGTAAAGGAAATATTTAACTTCCATGCATTCCTGCTATTTAATATAATAACATCCATGCATTTTTTATGAATCTATATTAAAGATCAAGTCTATAGTGATCTGCATACCAATAGGAAACAGAAAACAATGAAACAAATATGATAAAATTAACTCTAATAGACTAAATTCATGCAGATTGTAGGATATGATTTTTTTTTACTTCATTTAAATCCTTTTTCATAACATCAACATTCAGAGAATTACATCATAAAATTAACTTTTAGTCTTATATGAATTGCAAGTTTTGCTTTACATAAATTAAAATCAAAATATTATACTAAAATTAAAACATATTTTACTTTTTCTTCACTTTTAAAGTTTCTGGTATATAATTAATGTGTTTATCTTGTGAAGAATCGTTATATTCTAAAACAAATCCACTTTAATTTAATTCACTATTATGCATACAATAACTTTTTTTAAAAAAAAGACCAAAAGTTCTGACTTATGGTTTAAATTTTATTTTAATTCTGGAAAGCATCTACGCTATCATTGGAATAAATCATATAATTAAAAGAAGGATAATTTTCTTTTATGTCTGTTGAATGGGTTACATTTACTTACTGACTGAGAAAAAAATATTTCAAAATCTACTTATCAATGCTTTACACTTTTCTTAAACTTTTTATTCAAACTGAAACTATAATATTAAATTCAAATCGCAAATTTCTGGTTAAAATGAAATAAATATAATTATTTCATTAGAAAAATTTCTTAATTTTCAAAAACATTTTTGACACACCTGTGTTATTCTTAACATCAAATATTAATTTAAATGAATATTAATCGACGACGAAATTTTTGTTAAACCTGCATAAATTTTCGCACCTAGAGTATTCAAAATGTGAATAGCTTCTTAAATACATATTAAAATGCACAGTACGTTTTGCTGAGAAGTAGAGAAATAATTTTTGACTGCAAAATGTAATCAACCAACTCAGACTGAAAGAACAGGAACTGGTTTTCAGTAATATTATTTTACTAAGCAAATTATAAATCATTAGGAATATGTTTATAATTTGGTTCATATTATGTAAATTTTTGATAAGCAGAACTTTGCACTTCTTATTTTAATACTCTTGCAGAATTTAAATTTGCAAATATCAAAATAAATTTCCATTGTTAATTAAGGGATATGTACATTTCGTATGGCACTTTTATAGATTACAGAATAAATTAATATCTTAAATTACCAAATAATTTTTATAAGAATTTAATATTAAAATAATTTTTTTTATTTTAATGAAATCATTTTTTGAATTTTGCAATTAAATTAGTTTTTATAGTAAAATAATTTATTAAAAATAATTTTTTTTCACAAATTTTGAATATTAAAATTTAGCAAAATTCTTTATTAGTAAATATTGAAATTCAAAATAATTCTGTTGTTTAATTTTTTTTTAAATTTCAAACTACATATCATGTGACATATTTCATAAAATATATTACGGTGGAAATTTCATGAAAAAAAATTAATCAATGAAACAAGAATATAAATTTAAAAGAAGCTGATTTTTAAATTCTTATTAAGAGCTAAACAATCCATGTAGCATATTTGAAATCTAATTGTATAAAAAAAAACTGGAACTTGTTTTTAAATTTAGCGTTCTCTTGTATATTTAGCCGGCTTATTTTCAAAGGTGAAGTAACAGATAATTCTGATTTAGATCTGATTTTTAGAAAAAAAAAGAAGCATGACAAATGATTGAGTGATGAACAAACTGTTGTTTCCAATTCATTATATAATATTTTATGTCATCTAGTAATGACTAATTCTATTTAATCGTTCATATAAAGTCAAAATATTTTTGGAACAGAAATAATATCTATCAAATGCCCAAATATTAATCCTCTATATTTATAAATAGTATTTAACCATATTATATAATATATTTAATTTTAAAGTTCCACGATTCTAAACATTAGGAATTAATTTATAAATTGGGAATATAATTAAAAATAAGGAGACACAATTATAAAAAACTAATTTATCAATTTATAATAAATCTTCTTAAGTGAACACTATTTTTTGTCCTTTTTTATGAATGTAAATAACTATTATTTTTTAATATACATTAATTACAATTTACTCATTCTCAAACAAGCATATTGTACGATTTCTTTTTCTCCCTGTATAAAATCATCCTTAATTCTTCATATGCTTAAAAGCAAAATAAAATACTAAAAGATATCACACTATTTGCAAAGTAATAATTTTATAATGGTTATTATAAAACAATTTGCATATAAACTTAATGATTAGTTAGCATAAATATTAAATAACTATTAACTAAAAAATATTTAAATGTTTGTAAAGGAAATCTAACAAATATAGTTTTATTTAAGCCATTATTGAAAAAGATATTCTTTATTTGAATTTAGAAATAAGACAATTATTTTGAACATAAAAAAGTAAATTTGTTTTATCACTTTAAAATAGCGTTAAATCATTACATTAATTTTATATTAATTTTGTGTATGACCAATAAAATATCACCTCCCATTTTGTAACTTTTTTTTAATTCTTCGAATTTTTCATTGTGTTAAAAGTCTTTTTTTTAATTTTTTGGATAAAAAAGAAAATACTTGCAATAATTATAATCTACAGCAGACAGCCGAATATTTAAAATAAATTTAAACACATAATACTCTAATAGATTTTTTTTTCAAATGGAATAAAGATTTTAAATAAGTTTTCTCCATGAAACAGGAAATTTTTCTTCTTGAATATTAAGTAAATTTATGGCAATATTTTCTCAGTTAATTCAAATACTTATTCAGTTTTTTTTTATTTTTATACATAAAAAAGGAGAATTTTATGAAACATGCGCTAAATTTACTTCAATATTTACCTTAAGCAATAAAAATTATTCGAAGCTTTTATTTACCTTACTGAAGAAAGTTTTCTAAAGTCAACCAAATCAAATTACACCTGAAAATTTTATATTTTTGTTGTTATTAAAGTGTATGAAATACGAAAATCAAAATAATCTAAAAATATTATTTCCACACGTGACGCAACTTCTTTAGACTTCTTTTATTGGAAATCACAGAGAAATTGTGCAATTTAGAATCAAGTTTTAAAGGAGAATAAACGATATAAAGAAATAAATTTAAAGTTCGAATATATTTTCTAATGGATAATATAAAACAATATTTAATCGTATTGTAGAAAAACAGATTGCACAATTGTTTAGAAAGTGACGTTTAGTATAATTTACTTGCACTTAAGCGCATGTCATTATTATAATGTAACAAATATTAAAAAATGTTAAATTATATTTAAATATTTAACAATAATAATAAATTTAAAGTCATAAATTATACCATTTTTTCTTCCTGATATAAAACTAGTTTATAGTGTTTCGGCAGTAAAACCTAATGGTTTTGAAATAGAATAATTCAGTGAATACACACATGATAATTTAGTTTTTTTATTTACAAGTGGAAGAGTATAATTTATGAAATGATTAAAAAAAGCTATGAGATAAAAATCACATCTTGTAAAATGATGACTTCCGTTTTCTCTGCTTTGCTGAAATCTGAAGATAATCATAATTCTTCCGAGTGAGATCGTATGCATTTTCCATTCAGTATTTTCTCACATTTCGTCCAAATTTCTAAGCTTATCTTGAAACACTTTCTCATAAAATGTACCAAAAGAAAACATCATATTGGAATAAATCAAGAGAACCTGCTATCCATGGAATGTAATCTTGAGTGACATCAGTCAATAGGGAAAAGTTGTTCTTAGCTTTTCAATAGACGCTCGTGAAGTAGGTACAGATGATTATCTAGTTCGAATGAAACCATCGCACGGGGAATTTGAAGGAGACATAACTATGAGAGGAAGAAGCCACAGATCATCATAAAAAAGAGCTCGGAATTAACAATCAAAGTATGCCCGTTCTCTTAAAAAAAACTTAATTCCCTATGACTCCTTTCTTTGGTAGATGCTGCCCATACAATTTACTTCGAGCAAGACCATTGATGTGATTCTTGAGGTTATGTGCAGCCCAATATCGAAACTTTTACATACACTACTGGCCATTAAAATTGCTACACCAAAAAGGCGACATGCTACAGACGTGAAATTTATACGAAAGGAAGAAGGTGCTGTGATATGCAAATAATTAGCTTTTCAGCGCATTCAGACAAAGCAGGCGCCACTAGTGACACCTATATTGTGTTTAAATGAGGAAATTGTTCAGCCGGTACCTCAAACACAAATTGCATTTGAACGCTGTTGCCTGGTGAAAATTTGTTGTGATGCCTCGTGTAAGAAGGAGAAATGCTTACCAGCACGTTTCTGACTTTGATAAAAGTCGAATTGTAGCGTACCGGGATTGCGAGTTATCTTATCGCAGTATTGCTGCTCGCGTCGGTCGAGATCCAAAGACTGTTAACAGAATATGGAATCGATGGGTTCAGGATGGTAATACGGAACGCCATGCGGGATCTCAACGGGCACCTATCACTAGCAGCCGAGAAGACAGGCATATTATACGCATGGCCGTAATGGATCGTGCAACCACGTCACGAACCGTGAATCAAGAAACGGGGTCATTTAGTAGACAACAAGTGTCTGCACGAACAGTTCGACGACGTTTGCAGTAGCATGGACTCTCAGCTCGGAGACCATGGCTGCGGTTTCCCTTGACGCTGCGTCATATACAAGAGCGCCTTCAATGGTGTGATCAACGATGAACCTGGGCGCACACATGGCGATACGTCATCTTTTTAGGTGAATCCAGGTTCTGTGTACAGCATCATGATGGCCGCATCCGTGTTCGGCGGCATCGTGGTGAACGCACAATGGCAGCGTGCATTCGTCATCGTCATACTGGCCAATCACCTTACGTGGTTTTATGGGGTGCCATTGGAGACACGTCTCGGTCACCTCTTGTTCGCATTGACGGTGTTTTGAACAGTGCACGTTACATTTCTAGTGTGTTACGACCCGTGGCTCTACCCTTTATTCAAGCCCTGCGAAATCCTACGTTTCAACGGGATAATGCCCGACTGCATGTTGCTGGTATTGTACTGACTTTCCTTGATACGGTACATGTTCGGCGGTTGCCTTAGCCAGCACGTTCTCCAGATCTTTCACCAATAGAAAACGTCTGGTCAATGGTTGCTGAGCGACTGGCTCGTCACCGAACGCCAGTCACTACGGTTGATGAACTGTGGCATTGTGTTGAAGCTGCATGGACATCTGTACCTGTACATGCAATCCAATCTCTGTTTGACTCAATGCCCAGGCGTATAACTGCTGTTATTACTGCCAGAGGTGGTTTTTCTGGGTACTGATTTCTCAGGATCTATCCAGCTAAATATTTTGAAACTTTAATCACTGCTTATTTCTAGTATAATATATTTGTCCAATAAATATCATTTGGTTATCTGCATTTCTTCCTGGTGTAGCAATTTTAATGGCCAGTAGAGTATTAAAATGATAAAGTCAGAAATGAGCCTCGTCAGTGATGACAATAAAATGAATTATTTTAGGTTCTTCATTCATTATCCTTAATATTTATTCTGCAAAATGTAATGTTCTTGGACTACTTTGATGGTGTAATTCTAAAGCTACAACTATTTTGCAGGGATGAAAGCTGAAATCTTCTTGAAGAAATTGCTAAACTGACCGATCTAACAGCCCTAGATCCTAAGCATGATGATTCTCTCATCATCGAAGACTTTGTTCATAAGCAACTCCTACATTTTATATATTTGCATGTGCTGAGGAATCTTCTCGTGTCCTTGTAGATTTGAAATCCGCATTTCGGAAGCTCCGAACCCACAAAATGATAGTACTTTAAATTAAATAGGCCCACCAGAAGAAGCATAAAAAAAATAAGCAAATTTCCTTTGGTATCAAGATCACCGAGTCTTTATTTTTATTTTTTTTTTAATATGTTTGGTAAAAACATGGTGTTCACTGGTCCAACACTTCATTTCAACTGAATTTCCAAATCACCAGAATAAAAAAGACTGATTTCTTATGCATAATACCCCCATTCACTGCTGGTTCCTTTACATTTTTACATGTAAGCTACCATTTTTGATGAATTTATAAGAGGAAAAATTAAAGTAGACAAACATATTGATTGGGGAATAATAAATAAAATTCTATGATTAAGTTTTGAACTGAGGCTTGAAGAGAAAGAAATACATCTTTATTGCATACAGTTTTTCATATATTTCAAGAACTTGATTATGAAACTTATTATTTCGCTAATGTGTTCTAGTATTCATAAATAAAATGTTATAATTTTTTTCTAAAGAAAAATAAAACAATGGAATGAAATAAACATAATTAGTTTCTTTAATTTAGACATATTTAAGAATGAATGTTAATATTTCTCCAGAACTCATTATTAATCTTATTCTCTAAGGCCTGACATTCCAAATAAAAATCAGTAAAACATTTTTCCTGATGCCAAAATAATAATATGTATTTATAAGGTATGAATAAAAAAAGATTAAATGACATTTGAGAAATTTTTTGCAATTTTTTAACAAAAATTTTTTTTGGTACACATAAAAGGTTTTTTAAAATATTATGTACACGAAAAACAATTTCAAAAAATACTTCAGAATTGTTCAATTATGTATTCAACACAAATTTCAATAATTTATGATGTATATATATTTACTTTAAGATCATTTATTAAAGTTTAAAGAAACTCCAAATAGAAAACCTTGCATATTTATTGAATTTATTCATTTTTAGGAGTTAAAAATTATATGTGTAACAAACAGCTTTTGAAGGACTCTTTTTCTGAGAATTTTATTGTCTTTAATAAAGCAATTTACCTTTTATCTTTCTAAAATGAATAGAAATATTTCTATTAAGAAATATTTTCCTTTAAAATATATTAAAATTTTAAAGTACAACATATTAATTTAAACATATAAACAGAAATTATAGTAAATTATCATTCCTTAATTTTTCTGATACAGTAATGTGGCAAATGTCTCTGTAAACAATTGATTAAAAATTATTAAATAGAAATTTTATATATACTTTTTTTATCTCACTGTGAATGTAACAAATAACTGTCAACATAATATTAATGTGAAGGCATAGATAATTTTTTTTTCATTTGTTAGACAATTTTTAAAGTCTTAAATGGACTAAATTATATTTTCACAAGAAATACAAAAAATTGAAAATTTCTAATTCTTGTAAAAGTTTAAGAAACTTAACACTATTATCAGAAATTTTGTTCCCTCAAAAACCTTTAGAAAATTCTAAAAAAATACTTATGAAAGTTTCAATTACCTTCAAAATCTATAGTTTAAACAAATATTTTTAAGTAAATATGAAATATGTTGTAGTACAGGATTTGAAGTTGAAATATTAAAATTTAATATATATATATATATATATATATATATATATATATAGAATAAATTATTACATGATTAACAACAATTTGAAGATTAAATGAAAGGTAAGGATTTATGTATTTAAAAAACGCAGAATCAATTTTAAAATATAATAGTAAGAGTCAATAACCTCTAAATTTTCTTGTATTTATTGTTATTTTAAAGATAACTATAAAATAAATTTGGTGTTTAAGTATTTGTTACATATGGTTTCAATTTACTGTTGAATGTGTAAAAGAAGATATTTTGGAAGTTTTCCAATTCATGAGACGAGAATGTTTTAAATTGGTCTAGACATTTGGAAAAAAACCTTGTTTTAAAATTAAATTGTCATTTAAATTCCCATGTCAATTAAATCCCATGTCAATGTAAATCTTGTAAGACTGTGCATACTGGACTAAACTACTGAGGAATATTGAAAGTACGAATTATTATTTTATTTAAGATTATTATATTCAAGCTCATTTTTAAAATTATTGATTTTCTCTTTCTAAATCCCTTGAATTTTAGTGAATTCTTAGAAAAATGAACTAAAGAAATACCAATAAGATGAGATGTATCTAATTTAGTACCACATTCATAATTGCTGTAATTAAGATTCATTTAAATTATTTATTTCTGATCGCAATTAATGACAACACCTGAGATGTAACATAAATTTAAGGATTTGTTAAAAACTTATTATCTACATTTAAAAAAATCATACTATAGTGTTTTGCTTTCATTGTAGCTGCAAGATAAATTTTGAACGCGAGATGTCATTTTATGTAGACCTACTTGTGAAAATGTCTGAATCACAATTTTTTGTAACTATAGTGAATATTAAATATAAAATGCTGCTGGAAGAAAGAAAAGCACACTAATTATCTAAGACTTATTTTCTGCTTAGTTTTCAGTTAAGTAAGTTTAGCAGAAAATAAATTTTGGAAAATATGTTTTTCATTTTTCTGTAATTTACGACATAATACAAAAATATCTGTATTATATTACACTTAATTGATTTGTTCTTTCATCTAACTTATTAAATTGTTTTTTGAATTTATTTTTATTTCAAAAAAAAAACTTATGATAAATAAGTTTTTAATCGCTCTTAATTGCAAATAATACACTATGAATAAATCATTTGGTATCAAGATCACCGAGTCTTTATTTTTATTTTTTTTAATATGTTTGGTAAAAACATGGTGTTCACTGGTCCAACACTTCATTTCAACTGAATTTCCAAATCACCAGAATAAAAAAGACTGATTTCTAATGCCTAATACCCCCATTCACTGCTGGTTCCTTTACATATCTTGATACCATCATTTTTACCACTCTTTGAAAAACAAGGGGCAGTTATCTAACTTAGTTAATGGTTTCTATTTTTTAAAATAAATGGTAATTACTTATAATTGCATACTTACTTTGTTACTTAGTATATAAACACAATTTACATTAAATAATAATGTTATTTATTAGTTGCACTCAATATGATAAATTATTTTTATAATCCAAAAACTAACACTTATTATTCAATGGTTATTTTTAGCTAATAAAAGCACAAAAACTAAATAATTTTGTCAAGTAATAAAACTATTTTATTCTTTATTTTCTTAAAGTATAGATTTTCTATTATTTGTTAAAAAAATAAACTTCGAATTGTAATTACGATTAGGTTTAAATCCTAGGCATTTTATTTTTTCGATACTTTAGCTTTCTATCAGTTTTCTTCAATAATGTAATTTTTTATTCAAGATTATAATGATAATAAATTTTGAATATCCTTATTCAAATTTTTTTAAGTAAATTCCTCATTTAAAATTTTTAAATTTTAAAAATATATATAATATTAAAATTTTTGATATTAAAATTTCAACAAATTTAGCAATTATAATAAATGATATATTAAAAATACACTCATATTTCTTATACATTCACAATAATAGTATGTTTTAGGTAAAAAAGAATAAAAAAAAGGTATTTAATGAATAATAGCTCAGCACATCCCTTTGAATTTATTGCAGAAAGAAATAAGATAAATATGAATATTAAAATAATATGCATTGGAAATTTTTTTCTGAGCTGCTCCACGCGTTATCGAAAATCATTATTTTTCTTACAAAAGATAATGGTTATTTTTGATAAAAGAATCTCTTGAAATGCCATGAAATAACGTATTTGTGTTATGCAAATAATAATATTAAAACTCAA
>JAPDSC010155713.1:25227-36714 GCA_026290005.1 Latrodectus geometricus
TATTTCTATTGCAATAAAAGTTTCTTGGAAACTTATAGTTTGGTTCTAAAAAATTAAAGTTTCACAGTCCAAGTTAAAAATTAAAAAAAATTGAAGTTAGTAACTATATAAAACCACAACACATATTAGATTTTTTATTTTTCAAGTTATAAGCAATTTTTACACATGCATTGTGAAGCATAGTTTGGTTGATTTGTGCTGAATATTTGCGTACTAATAGATACGTTTACTAGTTTATTGCATACATTTAAGAAGGAGAAGTTATCCTGATATATTCTATTTTCTATTCTCGTTTTCTTACTTTTCAATGTTTAATCCATGTAAATATATATACTACATGTAACTTTAAATAAGTATATATGCACATAATAATTGCCATAAAAGAATACATAATGAACAACTTGGGGAAGGAATATAATGTGTACAAATATTTGGCTAAGTGAAAAGATGTATGGGTTCTTTCATATATCAATTATTTTAACAATTATACTATACGGATTGAGATACTTTAATAATACAAAATTACCAGATATACAGTGAACTTACGGAGTTATAAATGGAAATATAATAAAGGCACCATGAATATATAGACGTTATTTCTCCAGAAGTGACCAGAAATTTAATCGTTTGCATTCATAACTCTATGAAACGGTATCTTCTTTTCTCTGTCAAATGAAGGGCGTAAATGGAGTACCAAACAGCCAGTGTGGAGGAAGTAACTTTTCTTAAAGTGTGGAAATACAGCCGATTACATGATCATAAGCAGGTCTCAATGACGATCGTATGCCAAAATTTATGTAATGATTTGTGATAAAAGGAAAGAGGTTAAAAAAATAAAATTATCAACAAATAAAAACACTAACTTTCTTCAATGTTCTGTTTCCAACCGGCATACAAATCTAAGTTATAGATTTGTATGCTGGTGCTTATAACAGAATGTAGCAAGCCCAGTATTTGTGGTCACTGGATTTTTGATTATTAATGCTGTTTCAAGCAATATGCAGTTTTTAAGCTCCATAATTAATATTTTGTACATATGTAAATCCGCATGAAAATCAGTGATTTATCAGTAATATGCAACACCAGCAACCACCTAATGTGATCACATCTTCCTCCGAAACGCTATGATAGAGACATGTATCTGATGTTTTGTAAGAGAATTAGCGATTCAGAAATAAGTTTGTAAGAAAATTAGTGTAATAACAACACATAACTTTTCTTAAATTATAAATTAGGTGAGTAGTTGTACTGATAATTGTTATCAAGTTTTGAAGCTTGATTCATACTATTAGTAGATTTATCATGTTTTGATTTCCCCCTAAGTGAAATGTTGTAGTCGTATGTATAAAATTTCTCATGACATTTAAAAATACAAAATCAAATCAAGTTCTACAGATTTGGATCAAATACAAGTTCTACAGATTTGGATGTTCCCAATATTGCTGATATGAATTTTCAAGAAAATATTAAACTCATTTGAATTTGTTAATCTGGCATTACCAGGTGTTATTTATTCTTAATAATTAATTAATTTTTATTCAAAATGATATCCTTACCTTTTGTATATTATTCCTTTTTTCCACAGTAAGTTGGTCCTTATTATGTTGCTCCCTGAAATAGCTTTGAATTTCATTTCAAACTACTTATTCTTACAGGAAAATGGTTACATTGGCTTACACTTTAATTTCCTAGTTTTTTCTCAACATTTTATGAGCTGGCTTTATTTCTGAATATTCCTGCCTTTTTTTAAGAATGCAGAACATGTTAATGTAAACTGTTTGAATTTCTACAACTATGATAAAATTTCTTATAACTGTAACAAATTTCCTTTTATATAATTTTGACAGAAACTTTGTTAATATTGGAAAATTTCCCTTACTCTCTAATATTACCTATTGTATTAAAATACTGTGATTGTATGTCATAAACCAAAAATGTAAACAGTATTTCTATAATTGTCTTAAGATATCTTAAAATATATTATAATACAATGATAAAACATAGACACACATATATTAAAAATTAATGCTTGAATCATATATTAATAATTATTCACTTTTTATTTTCAAGATACTTTTATAGTATTGTTTTATAATAAAATTTATTTTTTATTTATCTTGCAAACAAACGAATGGAATTTATTACTTATATTAGCATTGCATATACAGTTATTTGAATTGTTCTTAGTTAATTTGTTTCTTTTATAATTTTTTCAAAAACAAATATAAAACTTATAAAAAAATTTATTATTTCATAAATTATTTTTAAATTAATGACCATGCAAAAAACAATGAAGTAAAACTAAATACCAAAAGGTAATATACAATTTTATTTCCTTATAAAATATATTATGACATTTATATTTTGTGCTTATATAATAAAAAAATATGTTGCGTAACTATTTTGCTCTCTTCATTCTAGAAATAGTTATATTGCTTAACCATTTTTTGATTAAAATCTTTAAAAATAGAAATACATACAACATGGGAATTAACATTCGGATTCGAAATATATGAATAATTATTTTATTCATTTGTTATCCATTGAAAAAAATAATTAAAACTATTTATAAGTTTCATTTATTTTTTTTTCAAATATTTCTTTATATAATTTTATATTTAATAGATTTTTATGAATTGAACGGTTATTTTAAATTTTATATTATCAAATATATAAGAACAATCTTTATTTTATATGTAGATTATTGTAGATTGATTGATATTTTCAGACTAGCAAAATTTGAGTTTTGTATTTGCTTAAGAGAACTTTGAATATTTCTGTAAGACACCAGTAAAAAGTAAATATACAGTTTCATTCTTTGCTGATGCGAAAAGATTAAAGATAAAACTTTTGATGATCTTTGATTGTTGAACTACCTTCAATATTTATTTATAACATAAATTGTTCGTATATTTTATTTAGTTGCATTGATAAAATGGAGCTCAAATACATTTTGTGAATCAAAGCATTCATTTGGAATTAGATCATATTTCAAGTTATGTTTAATATTTAATGTCTTTAAAATTTATGGAAATCTTAAATTCCAACTGAAAGATGTTTATCCTTCCAATTGAGGTAATTTAAATATTTTTTCATACAGAATTTTGAATTTAACATGAAAATTTGTAGTGACTTTCTGCACGAATGAAGCTTCTGCATGTTTGCTTGTATTTATATTTGAATCTCATTCCTAACTTTATCATAATTTTATAGCAAATATATGAATGTCATTACTTGAAAAGTTCAAAATAATTAAAATATAAAAGATCATACTCTTAAAATATGTTGCATTAAGAGTAGTAAAGAAATTGTGTTTTTTAATGAAACTGAAAGTTGTAACTTGGCTTTAAAATTTTTTAACATAGAATATCCTTAAAATATTTCAAAATAGAACTTCAGCATTCCATTTCGCATAATAATAATATTCATATACGTTTGTTATTTGTAAATATGTGATACCAATATATTCATTTGTAAATATAGTGTTAGTTAAAGTCAAATGGGTTAATTAATTTCTCCTTCAAATAAAGGAGCCTCAACCTCTCATCTAAAAATAATATTGTTTTTGTAAGTATCTTTGATGTACTAAAGTATATATTTTACTTCATATTTCTATTATTTTGAAAGATTTCTGCAAGATCTAAGTCTTGTAGGAGTCTAAATCAATGAGTATTAGATTAAAAATTTATGTTTGTTTATTTTCTTATAAAGAAAGAGCTTAACGCTTGAGCAGTTTATGAGTATATAAACTATCTATATGTGCCTGTTCATAAAAAAATTATGAGGATTCAACGAATGGAGCAAAGTGTGTTAAAGAAGATGATATTTTTCTTAGAGAGAAAGCATAAGATAAAATATCCATGAAAGGTTTTAGAATATTTAAACTCTTCCCTTAACTAAAATAGACTTGCCCCAGTTCAGTATTAGTTATAATTAGTAAATCATGAATAATTAAAAAGAAGGTTTCATAAATAAAATTTTCCTCGTGTGAGACATAAATATGTAGTGTTGAAAGCTCTTTCAGAAATTGTAACATTTTCTTTAATAGAAATGGAGAGTGGAATTTATAAAAATATTTTAAAGATTTTGAAAGATGCAACTTTGACATAACATTATAACAAATAATTTGATTTCCTTAAGCAGAAATAATGCACATTTTTAAAATATAATTCTGAACAATAAATTGCTACCTTGTTTAATACAACATAATAATAAACAGTCAATATTTCTTCTAGTCAGATTATCATAGTTTAGTCCTTGGCTTACATTTAGTAGTATTATGATAAAATTATTTTTATAAGGCAGAATCGTACCAATTTTCTTTGTCTCTAAGCTGGTTAGAGAAAAAAAATTGAATTTTTACTAACAAATTATCAATATTTTATTAATCTGTATTCATATCTATTACTCTGAACAAATTATTTCATTTCTCGGAAAATGTTCTTTGTTTTATTTATATGTTAAAATGAGAAATTATTTTCTCTAAAATAGAAATAAGAAATAATAAAAACAACTATAATTGTAAAAATAATGAACTATAGTAATTTATCAATCTAATATTTTTTTACATGTATTCATTCGCACTCAAATATTAAGCAATTGAAACTAAGGAATTGCAATGTTTAATAAAGTACTAAAAGTCGTATTGTGAATAAGTAATATCATCGCTGAATTTGCAATAATATTTTGTAAAATTGTAGCTGCTTATGTATCGTAAAACTTCATTTCTATATACAACACAATTGAATCTTAATTTTGTAATATAAATTTAATACAATCTGCAGTATAATATCATTTACATTTTCAAAACATTTAACATTTGAAGGAAATATTTAAATGTTTAAAAAATTGACATATTGTTTTATGTTGATTTTTTTACTGTCTAATAACAGAAGCCACTAATTCAAAATTTAGTAACTTACGTATATTACTATTTAAGAAAAATTTTCCTTCTTCATGTCTAGCAAAAATGAAAACACGTGAGTAAATAAGTACGCTAGTAAGCAATTAATAAATTTTATATTTTTGAAAACATACGAATAAGGGTATGAAGTATTTTCATAATTTTAAATAACTTGTTTAAAATAACATGTAAACTTATTAAAAGTAATATCTCCTTAAAACTAATTTGTACTTAGCTAATGAATTATGTTACTTTTACGTTTAACTTAAATTACGTAATGATGAATGCAGGCTTGCTCATGTGAAGTACTTGAAAATAAAAATTAAATTAAATGAGAAATAATTAAAAATGATTTTGAATCTTGAATCAAAATTAAACATTAAAGTAATCGCATATAAATTATTAAGATAATACTCGCAACATGTGTTTTTAACTAACTACTTAGTTTATTTTTCTAATTTTTGAAATAAAATTAGAAGAAGAATTATATTAATTTTCATTTGATTTCGCATACCATAGAATTTGCAAAACATTGCATAAAAATATTGAATGTTGAAGTAAAACAATGCATTCAGTGAATGTGTATATATATAGTATTATAATATATGTATATATATATTTACTTTTTAAATATCGATAACCTTAATCACTCCATTTAATTTTTAGATTCATATATTCTTATTTGAATTTGAAACACTTAAAATGTGTTAACAGGTTTTTCTTATAAAAAGATAATATTCAAATTTATTCTGAAACAATAAAAAGAATTTTTTTTAAACTTTTTATAATACATGAAAATAAAATATTGAATCATCAGTTATAATCATATCTTAAAAATTAATTATGATGGTATTTGATTGCATATTAAGCAAAATGTAAAAGTAATGCTGTAGAATTATAATTAACGAGACTAAATTTTCCACTAATATATTATTCTAATCTTTCTCTAGAATTAATTAGCAACATAAAATTAAATATTTCGTGGTGTCCCTTTAAATGAGATACAGACCATTTTGAAAAATTTATTTGTTTCATTAAATATATTTATATACTTAATTAATGACAATAAATTATGAAATCGTGACTTCTAAGCCGTGCTTTATGATATGCGTTACTGATAAAACTTATAATTAATACGTCGTTAGAAAAATCTTTTTACTAATATGGAACTTTTGTGGAAAATGAATATATATTCATTATAATGTAACTAATTACATAATGTTACTAAGTTACATACTTCTTTTTTTTTTTAATTTTATATTAAAAAAATCATAATATGTATTTTACAAGCAATCTTTTAAAGATAAAAGCATATGTGGTTCTTATGAAGATTAGTTAGAAGAATATAAAAATTTTTACATCCAATTTATTAAAATTGAATGAAATATGATTAAACAATATTTTTTTTGATAAACTGGAGTTAGAGAGAGAGAGAGAGCATTTTTTGTGTTTTAAATTTTTTTTGCATTAATTTCTGTTATAAATAATCTGTTTAATTTAAAAATTTACCTATCAGGGAGTAAAATCCTATCAAGGATTAATAAATTGGTTTGATGTTTTCTGCTAATTAATAAAAACGATTTGATAAATTTAATCAAAATAATTCTAATAAAAATAAATCGGATTAAGTTGCAATAAATTATATTTAAAAGCAACACTATAAAGGGAATTTTATGTATAGCCTTTAGTAGGATTTTGAAATACGTCAAATGCGTTTATAATTTGTCTATATGATCCCTTTCTATACTATTCTAAAATAAAATTAATACGATAAAGTTAAATTTAATCGCAATTGAACGCACACACACACATTTTATGTAATATAAATTATCACTTTATAGACTTAAAGTGCTTATAAAAAATTGTAAAATTTTCTATGAAATGAAATATTAACATAAAAAATAACTAAGAACATTTGCTTACAGTTTTCAAGTATTTAATATAGAAGTAAATAATTAAACTTCTAATATAAAATTACACATATATTTATCAGTGATTTTTTACGTTATAAAATGAAATTAGCAGTTCTTTTTTTAAAATTAAATAGTGAGACACAGAATCTTGATGGAGACAAGTGCTTAAAATATTTTTCTTCTACGAAATAAATATTTTAAAATATATTTTGCAACGTTTTCAGAGGAAAATGTCAAAACTAAATAGAAATTATGTTATTTTTTTAGCATTAGAACATTTTCTTTAGAAATTACTCAATTAACAATTACAAGCATAATATGATAGTTTTCTTAATAAATACCAAATAAATTTAAGAAATCAATCAATAATTTGTTAATTTAATGTATGAATTCATTAAATACAATTGGAAATTTTCCATATATAATTTGTTTCTATGTTTCTGAATAATGTATAATAGTAATGCTTAGAAGTGTTGATATGGCTTAAGATTATTTGACAAAATGATGTAAAAGTACTGAACTTAAAAATAAACTCTTACTCAAAAAAAAAAAATAAATAAAAAAAAATAAAAAATAAATAAAATAACAGTTTTCAGTTATTTTAAAATTAAGGTAAAAGTTAATTAATTTGCAATAATATTACATTTGTCATATTTACATGATGGTACTGATCAATGTCATATATCACTGTATCAGTTTGAGATTTTGTTAATATTTGACAGCGTAACAGGAATTTAACAAATTATATCATTTATATCATAAATTGCCTTCTGGGAGAATTTTTCGTAGATAGCGTGTCGTAGTCATGTATCACCAAAAAGGAAATCTAGAAAACACACGTATGTAGGAGTGTTTGGGAATAGATCGTAGAGGAAACTCCACACACCCTAACAGACGTTCATGTAGAAGAAATTTCCATTTCCCTTTGTTCAATAGAGACTGGGATGTCACCCGGTACAAAATGTTCCAAAGAAGAGCTGTTCTGTTACTACGCCAGAATATGACATGACCCTTATTTACTTAATAATGCTACAAAAGACGGATTATTTTCAAGTACCGTAATAGTTAACTGCAGTTTATTAATCAAGAACGATGTTATCATGAATATATATTTACAGTGAATTGAACCTTGCCGAACAACTGAAATGTTACTGAAGATAGCACTAAATATATGACTATTATATTTTTTGAGTTTAATAATAATTTAAATGTGGTATGGTTCTCCTAAGTATTAAGTTAATATTTCTATGTGAAATGATGTCAATATGTTTGTGTATGTGATCAAGTGTATTTTCGAAACCTTATTAAATATATCATTCATTATTTATTTCAGACTAAGAATTGCTAATATCTTCAGTTGTTGAAGACAACCTTCTTATAAAATAAGTTCTTTCGATATTAATATGATAGTTGTTTCTGACTTACTACATTTTCTAGAAGTAAATTTAAAACGTGTATAAATTTTTGTAATACATCCTTAATATATGTAATTACAAAAGCCCAACCTTAATTAACCAAATATATTATTAACTATTATTTTATAATAATTGGTTAATTAGGATACTGAAAATACTATAATTATAAATGAAGATATAATAATAAAAATATATATATATATATATATATATATACGATAATAAACTGTTATTAATTAATTATACTAAAGTAATAAAATTGATTAACAAAATAAAGTGTATAATCTGCAAAACTATTCTTAATTAACTCTAAATATAAATACTTCTATTCATATTTAGATATTCTATTTATATATAATATATAAATATAAATTATTCTTATATATTTTATTTATATATAAATATAAATCTAAATAAACAATATTTAAAAAAAAATTAAAAGTTTTCTTAAACATATGCAGTCTTAGATTTTGTCTATAATGTGTGTTTTCTATATAAACAATAAAAAATTTGATTTCTTATATTTGTAAACTTTATGAGTATATTTTAAGAATTGTACTACAAAATATTTGAAAATATTGAATCTAAGAAATTCCGAGAAATTGATACAAGATAAAATAATATTCAATATTATCTGATGCTGTATCAACATCCAGTTCCTGCCTTTTTTTCCTGTTGTCTCTTCTGATCCAAGTTCAACTTTTAAAGATACCTTTCTTGAAGATAAAGAATAAAATATTTAAACTAAATTATTATGAAACCTAAAGGTTTTGAATAAAACTTATGCAATGATTGTGATGTTTTTCTAGTATTTGATGTCCAGATTGATCTCTTGATTGATATGAAGTGTCTCATATAGTTAGAAACTTTATTTTCCAAAATATATAAAAGTTAAACTATTACATTTTCTCATACACTTTAAGACTAAATAATTATATTTACATTAGAGTTTATAGAGGAGATTATTTTAAACTATCAAAAAATTGTGTCAAACAAATATTTTCCACAATCATAAGGCTGAACTAGTTATTTTTTCTTTGCAGTTCAAGAAAAATCCAATCCTAATTCTCTTTTAAGGCATTAAAAATCAAATAATAACTAATCCTTCATTACAGAACTTCATAACTTTTTGAGATTGGGTATAAGGCAGAAACATGTCTAAAAAGAGAAACTGAAATTATTCCAATGGTTTTTCATAGCTTGCAGACTTAGCGAATGCAGCAAAAACTTTATGTGGTCTCAGCTTAACATGTAAAAATTTGTCAAAAATGATTACTCTCCATGAAAACATGCATTATCTTCCATATAAATAAGAGAGGATCAATTGCAACCTCTTATAATGATAACCCATATAAATATCACTTGAGGACATTATGTATCAATTTCAAAATATTCAATATTCGGTGATGTTTTCTAGTGATTTTTTTTCTCCTCTCTAGTTTCTACCATGACTGTCAATGCATGAAGGACAAATTTTAACTAACTTTTGAATACGTCATTGTTAAGATCAAGCAATAACTATAGAATTGTTTGCGATACCATTTTAAGAGTGTGCTTTTGAATTACACGAACAAAGAGTAATGAATTTGTGACTCTGAAATGTGCTAGAACATTACCTTGTTATTTGTACGATAAATACCAAAATCAATGTATTAATGAGCCTATAACTAGAACCGTAGGATACTTGAAAATTGCTCATCGGTTCTATTTGCTTATGACATCATTACATCTAATTTCAAGTAATAGCAAAACTTAAACACGTGAAAAAATTGAGACTGAACAAATCGTTCACAAGATTTTAGTTAAAAGTTTTGCTGGTTAGAATTTCTTTTCTATATTCTAGAAATGTAGAAATATAAAATAAGGAAAAATCAAGAAATATTAATAATTTATATTTTTTTCTTAAAACTTTCGAAGCGTTCAAAGGTAGAACTCTAAAGTTATTGTTCTGGAAAACACGGAATATTTTTTTCTTTAAAAAATCGTACAACACTGATACCATTCTTGATACCTTCCATTATACCGAATTTCTTTAACCATATAAAATGATGGGCTATAATGAAACTTATTTATTTTTGTTTATTATTCGATACTAATTAGCTGTTTACTTACTTACAACATTTTCCTCAAACTGATGTCAGTCAATTTTAAATTGTTTTAAAATATTTTTTTTGACCTTAATGATGTGCATCTGTAAAGAAAGATTTTTCAAAGTCTAAAATTTTGTCGTTATACTTTTACTAACATCTTACTTAATATAGTATAATTTAAAAAATATAATTAATATACTTTAAGAAATTAATATAAATGCATAATTAAAATTCTGTCAATAGATATATTTTGATTTATTCTATATTACGGATGTAGTTGAATTTTCTCTGTTCCAAATAAAATAAGATATCAAAATAGTCTAATTAAATTAGTAATTTTTAAGCAAGAATGATACAATACACTCTTTAAAATAGTTTTCATATTCATATAAAAGTTTATTGGCATTTGCCTCAAAGACATCTTGTTATCAATAGATAAAAATTTTGAGTACACGACATTAATTTTCACAAATATCTGAAAAGAACGAAGTTTATTTACATTTTTCAAATCAAATTCAGAAATAATTGAAAGAATATCAAATAAAAATTTACAGAAAATATACGAAAGAAAGTATAATCTATAAATTTTATCTCCTATTTTCTAAAATTATACGGGGTGAAAAGATATCTCAAATTAAAATTTTCTATATTTATAACTGATAAAAAAGCCAATTTTGTTACTTTCTTAAAGATATCTCTTACAAAATCTTCTTTTTTAAAACAAATTTAGGTGCTTCAAATATTTTTTAAAATTTTTTCAAAATAGAATTTACATTATTCTAAGAAACATAAACAAGATTTTAATTTACTTTTGAATAGAAAAAATTTAAGTAACTTAGATTAAAAGAATTTATAATAATTTTTAAAGAGAAAAAAATTACATTTACAGATTACTGAATTATATCTATTAAAGGTGTAGAAAAAATTAAGACACATTAACGTAGTTACAGATAAAAAATAATTTAAACAGATAAAAATAGTTCCTACTGTTTTAAAATGATTTAGATAAAGCTTCTGAATTATGAAACACTTTGCTTATTTTAACAAATGAAAGTAGCCTCTTTTAACAAGAAAAAAAAATGTACACAACAATTAATAAAAATAAACAAATGTATGCGTAACATATATATATATATATATATATATATATATATATATATATATAT
>JAPDSC010155713.1:48185-59175 GCA_026290005.1 Latrodectus geometricus
GGCAGTAATCCCGGATAAGAGGTCTGCCATACGAAAAATGTTAATGGATGATAATCGCTGTACCTATCAAATGATACAGAAGGAGCTTAACATTGGATCCGCAGCCATACACAAAATTATTCATGAAGAATTACATATGAAAAAAGTAGTTTGCCGTTGGGTTCCCCATAATCTAACTGCGCACCAAAAAGAGGAGCGTGTCAGAATCAGTAAGGAAACTCTTAAATTACTAAATGATGATGGCCACCGCATCATTTCTAAAATTGTAACAGGTGATGAAACGTACATACCATTTTTTGACGTTCCAACGCGTCAAGAAAGCAAAGTATGGGTCTTTGAAGATGATCCCACGCAGACAATGGTGAAAAAACAACGAGCACTGAAAAAAGTGATGTATGACGTTTTCTTCCGAAGTACGGGATTGGTCAAAGCCTCAAGTTGGAAGGACAGAAGACAGTATTAGCAAACTGGTATACCACTAAATGTCTTCCAAAAATTCTACAAGAACTGAATGTTAGGGGACTAATGCTTCACCATGACAATGCATCTTCACATACAGCCGGATTAACAGTTGAGTTTCTTAAGCAAAAACAAATTAAAGTGATCGAACATCCGCCGTATTCAACTGATCTAGCTATGTGCGACTTTTGGTTTTTCTTTAATCTAAAAAAGAGCTTACGTGGACGTCGTTTTCATTCAGAAGAAGAGATTGATGTGGCTATAAATATATTTTTTTCATCTATTCCAAGAAATGAATGAGGCATTTCATCTGTGGAAAATTCGTCTACAAAAGTGCACTGATGTTGGAGGAGAATACTTTAAACACACCTAAAATTTTATAAGTATAACTTTAAAAACCTAGTTATATCTAAAAAATTTCAGAGTGACCCTCGTATATGTTATAAGCATTTTATACTTTTTCAAACATAAATCAAAAAAATATTTAATCTTTATTAAATTTACATTACTAATTCAAAAACTTCCTACATGTGTATTACTTTTATTATTGGTGATTTTCTTAAAATAAAATATATTTTATAAATTTGAGTTTAAATATTTTCTTGGAAATTCTTTTAATCATTGTTGTTTGTGATTTAAATATATAATATCAAATATTTTATTAAAAAAAAATTTTATTGGAATGAGCAACGCAGTTCAGCTTATATTTAAATGAAACTTAATAAAATATTTTCTACTCTTATACGATCTACTCTTATACCATATATTTGCAAATTCAATTTCAATTTTCTTACTTTTTTTAATTTACCCGTAGACAAAATGAAATAGAACATAAAATAGCTACAGTAACTTTACTTTTAAAACAAAAACGTTTCATTCTAAAAAGAACCTAATCTTTTCCTCATTTTCCAAATTTGAAACTTATTTCGAAGGATCAAAATATGCTTATTTCTAGGAATGAATGTTTTCTTTGATTATTTTGAGTAAGTTCATATTTTTTATAGTAAAATATTTCTTAATTTCAAAATGTAATGATCAAATATTTTGAGTATCTTCATTTAAAAAATTAATGAAAATTTAAGTATTTAAATGTTATCCTAAATCATTCATCTTAATGCATAACAAATATAAGTACTGAAATAACGTATTTCTATAACCTTAATGTCTATATAAATCACGTTGTTAATCAATGTAATATTATTTCAATCAAGTTATCGTTTTTTATTAGAAATGATTTTCTAAACAATATCCAATTCTAGTTTTAAAGATATTTAGGATTATATATTTTTACTAAAATTGCATTTTACTTTTTGGTACTATCTAATTTTATTTTTACTTAGAGCTAGATAAATGATGTTTTTTTAAAAATAAAATACAGTTTTCTAGCTATATATGTTGTATTAAAATAAATTTTAGTGATGCATATTATTTTATTAAAATAAATTTTAGTGATATATTTCTTTAAGACAGCGCTGATTGTCCCATTATAGACATTGTTCATAAAATCTAATCAGCTAGCATTTTTACGAGAAAATTATTGAAGTTAAATATTTATAAAAAACTGAATTTACGTAAATCATCCAAAAACTTAATGCAAATATTAGATTACAGACAACTGTTTGAAATCAAGAAACAGTTACCCTGTTTATCCAGAATATTACAAACTGATTTTTCATATGACATTCCACTCAGCTCAAAGAAAGATATCGCTGCAAAGTACTTTGTGTGTCAAAGGAAAATTTTGCTGAATTAATTATTCAAAGATTTCCTTTTGATATTTCAGTAAAGAACGTTTGAACTCACTTATTTCCAAGGAATTTATCATAATGCCAAACTCATGCCATATTTAGTGACATTTAAATTAAGGTATAATGATATGTTGGTTATATTCCATGAGTGGAAATGTCAAGTATTCTCTTTATTTGAATCGTTGTAACTATCAGGAGAACTAAATCAATAATTTCATGTAAAACATCCGATAAGGCGATGTGGAAATAAGTTTTAAAGGTTTATTTATTCCAATGAAATAACATAGCCTAGTTAATTTTTGTTGAAAAAATGTTAATCACATAGTTTAGAAACTGAAAGGAGATTGATTAAATGATATTTTGAAATAATTTTGTTCTGTTTTAAGCACATTATTAAGATTTACATCTAAATCTTCTTTTCCAGAATGCAATTATAAATAACTTAATATCAGAATATATAATGAATCTTATGAAAATGAATCTCGTAATGCAGTAAATCTATTAATCTAAAGCATATTTAATTGTAAAGAAAAATTTGCTTCAGAAATAACATAAAATCTGAAAGTCAAAAAATACAAATCAACTAGTTTATTTTGGTTTTTGAAATATTCTTAAATATGTTCAATTAATTTTTTGCACTAATCCAGTTTATTTTAAACTATTTAGAAAGGAACAACTTAAATAAACATAAATTATATATTTGAGTTACTAAAAACCTATTAGTGAACTAATAGCGTAAAAAATAAAGATAAAAAATAACAAACAAATCTTTCTTTAGGAAAATATATTTCGCAAATGCATTATTTTGAGTAAATTTTAAATGAACATTTTTAGAAAAACACTATAGTTCTTGCTATTTTTAATGACCCAAAAGAACATAACATACAAGAAACGTTGTCTGTTATTAATCCTTTAAGTAAAAACCATTGGCATCCAGCACATTCTACCAGCATTCTTCCAGTTCTGCAATCCACTTACGGTAAAACTCGTAGATTCTTAGACGCAATGAAATTCTGTGAGAGCTAGGTACAAATCTGCTTCATTGGTGAAGCTTTTCCACGAAGATGATTGTCCTGGGAATAAAAGAAATTGTAATCTGATGATTCAAGGTCAGATAAATAAGGAGAATGGCGCAAAGTCTTCTACCAAGTCACTCACTGGATGGTATTCCTGGCCAACCAAGCGATATGCTGCCTCGCGTTATGGCCAAGAACAGTACACTCTTACGATTAATTAATGCCGGCTCATTCTGTTGCAATGCCTATTGCACACATACCAATTTCTGTGAGTACAGATCCGTAATGACTGTTTGGTCCGTTTGTAACAATTCATAAAGAACCGCTTGGTGACTGGTCTATCTTTGACACTTCCATTTCACTTCGCTGATGTACGACTACGACTGATGAATGTGCGCGGTGGACCTGATTTTGTAATGACTGACCAGTGTCTTAACCACTCCATACTCTAATTTACATACTTATTCTCACTTCATTTAATGGAAATGTGGAAAGGGCAAGCTATTTCTTATTTACCTTGTACATTTCACAATACTTGAGCTTGATTCTACAAAGATTTTTAACCAAACTTTATTCACGCATAACAGTTGAAAAATTCTTGAGAGAAATATTATTTAAATTACTAGTTTACATCTATATTTTATAATATATATTTTTATACAGTACTAAAATTTAATTCAATGATTTCTTAGTATATTTTAACCAAGCCAGTCATGTTTTATGATGTGATTTTAATACATGAAGAATTGAGGTAAAATACCTTGTGAATAATGATGTTAAATTGTCGTAAAATCTTAATAGTCCTTTTAATAGAACGCAAAACATTAGATTGAAATTGTTATCTATGTAATAAAAAGTAAAAAATGGTTAAAAAGTGAACATAACTGTGAAAAGAACACAGCTAAGAAAAAATAAAATGTTAGGTATTATTTAAATTCAAATTTGCATTACAGAGGAGTTTAATGATGATTTTAAAAGTTTTCCAAATTGAAGATATTTGTCAGAGATAATATAAATGTATATAGATGTAAATATTATTCACAAGCACTAATTGCATGTTCTACATAATTTAGCACAAATCATACATTATTTTATTATAATTATATTTGTTGGTAATTTAATATTTAAAAATGTTTCAATATACTGTGAGTTCTATTTTTGCAGCTCAATGAAATCAATTAGTTTTGCATGCATAAGAAATGGTACAAAATGCAATAATGCAGAGGTGCCACATATCTGACAAGCTCGAGAAGAAGATGCATAAAAATATGCAAAACTCATTGCTTCCAGAAAAAATACTGAATGTATTGTTAAACAGAATAAACCAGATAGTAATTTTTGAAATCTAGCTAAGAGTTATTTCAATAATGTTATATTTTTAACCAACGAAATTGGATTCATCATCAATTCAAAAAATAGAAATCATTCAAATTTCAAATTATTGAAAATAGAAATATTTTTCCTGTTGCTTGCTTGGTTCCTTTCAGTTTATTTATGGTGATTTATTCATTGATATCAATTTTGTAGTGCTGTTAGAAATCAACTCTATACATTTTAGTATTAATTAATAAATAACTATCTTTTAAATAATGAAAGAAATGTAATACAAAAGGAATTTTGTCTCATGTAGGTATCTCATACTTTTGCTCATTTGCTTTTCAGTGTGCTTTGTATTGTAAATAAACGATAAATTTTGTTTGTCAATATATATTTAGTAATTGAAGATGTTTTTGAAATTTAAACTATTTTGTAATATGCTTAGTGCGTTGAATATTAATTTGAAGAAAAATCAAATAAAAAAATAGAAATAGTTTATTTTGAGTTGCATGTATAGATGAAATTGATTTTTAAAAACATTTGTGATATTAGCAAGAAAATGCAATTTAAACCTCTAATAGAGGTATTGTATTTTAATCCGTAAATTCTCACCAATATATTATTTCACCACACTGTCAATATTATAAAAGGCATAAAGTTGTATTTAGGATTTTAATTTTATATTTATAAAGCCACATGTCTCCATTATGGTATTGAACATCACAATGCTTCAACTTAATTTAGTTACTGGGATTATATTAAGGACAATTATTTAAAATAACTTTAAATCATTTTCCATTTGTTTCACTGAAATAAATTTTGCTTCCTTAATAAGATAAAAAGATTTTTTTATTAATTTATGGTAAAATTCATTAATAATTAAATTACTAGCTGAAAACATCACGTATTTTTTGTAACTAAGCATTGCTAAACTTTTGAAATTTAAGATTATTTTTCTGTAAATTATCTCAAAGAAATTATAGTAATATTTTAGGGATTGTTTTTGATCATTATTTTTCATTATTAATAACACTTTATCATGTCAGTTTATTTTGGAGACTGTTATTTGGAACCTATTGTGATTAGGTTTTTTTTTTCCAATTTTAAGTAAAATAATTAATTTCTTAAAGCTGTGTTTTAAAAATTTACATATTATTTTTAAATGAACAACCATAGATACCAAAGATATATAGTTTATAAAATTAAAACTTTAAATTTACAGGAATAGAGGTAATAGATTAATCCCGTAATGGATTTCTTTGTTGTTATAAAGCAATGTTATATTATTTTTTACACATTTTTACTATTTCATTATTTTATATTTATATTTTACCTCTGGGGGTGGTTGGAGCCATGTTTTGGGTCTTGACTGGTTTCAATCTCTAAATTGGGAGATTCATGTGGTGCTGCCATCTGTGATCCTAAAGTCGTACTTCCGCCTTCGTATGAGGGTGCTCTATTGAAAAACGGAAGACGCTCTCTCTGACTTCATTCCCCTAGTTTCTGTGACGGGCGGGCTTGGCGTTGCGTAGTGTCATAAACAACAATTACAAAATGTTTTGTAGTTGTTAAATGAATATAAATATTATGAAAAATTAGATAAATAGTAATTATTGAAAGCTAAAATAGCCCTAATAAAAATGTATAGCATAAATCAAAATACCAGTTTTTTTTGTGAATTCCTTTATCAACATTTTTTTAATTAATAAAACAAATTATTATTTTGTGAGGTAAAACCCAAAGGAAACACATACCAACATATATTAAATAATGTCGATTCAGCTGATGCATATATATATATATATATATATAGAATTTGTCAACAAGAATTAGGTAAAAAATAATTTTCTTTGAATTAAACTGAACTTGCTTTATTATATTTCATATTTTTATTATCCTAAATCTAAAACAAATATAACATAGTTATTAATTAATTATGATACTTAAATTGTTGAATTATGTAGGACATAATTATTGACTTAAAAAATATTTCTACAAGAAAAATTGCATCATTTTTAAATACACAAAGTGTTAATGACAACAAAGGTAATTTTCATTTGTTTAAAATATTATACATTTGTGTTTGATATATTGATTCAAAAAGAAATTTCAAAGAAGAAATTTCTTTTCTACACTCTACAGAGAGATATCACTAATTCTTAAATAAAATAATTTGAATGCATTTATATTTATTTGTATCCATTTTATCAATTTCATTTCAAAATGAAATTAAAAATATATTTCTTTTCAATTTTTCAGTCCCTTTTTTCTTAGTATAATTACTATTATAACATACACAGAAAAAAATTTAGAAAACATTCTTGCAAAGAAACTACAGATAAAATAATTTTTTGTATGTATTACATGCGATATTTCGCATATAAATCAAAATAGGACAAAATCGTTTTGTGATTGTTTTAAATAAAATCCAAAAAAAAACATTGAAAAAAAATGAATTTCTGTCTTCTGTCTGTGAGAAACACGTTTGTTACTTGCCTTGAAGGGAGATTTATATTTTAAGCTATATTCATTTTGGGATAAGAAAGTGGATACCATATATTTATATAATACCATATCAACAGATCCTTTGTAAATTTCCCTTGTAAAAATCCACAATATATCTGGTTCATGTGAATATGGATCACACGTTATTAAAATTATAAAATAATTTAAATATCTCTTGTGTGTAATAACTATTACAAAAATATAGTTGTTTCATTAAATTTATTTTCAATAAATAGAATTTTACAAGTTGTAAACACCTTAATGTTTTCATTCCTATATTTTCCTATATTCTAATTTTTTAAACTAGTTAAAATATCTGTTAAGAATCATTGATTTTATTAGTTTATTCTTTATTAAAAAAATTTTCAAAATTAATAATTTTGGTATTTTTTATAATTTTATTAAATCAATAAGAAATATGATTCTATGGATATTATTTATTAGTAATTATAAAGGGAACATATTTTAAATGCATAGGATATTTTTTCTATTTAAATACACTCATCTTTAGACTCATTAATGTATAATTAGTTTGAGCATGATATTGGTATTAAAAAACACAGCTTTGGTAAAAATTCTGCAAATATTAGACGTTCATTTGTATTTTGATTGACTTCATTAATGCATTACACACCAATATTATTTTTCTTGAAAACAAAGAAGCCCAAAGAATAACCACAATATGATGAAAAATCATAAATTCAGGAAAAAATAAGAAATAAGTATTAATCGTTTAATGTTTTAGAGAGATACAAAACTGAATTAGAATGCAAAAATTTTGTTTTTTGGTAAGAATGGATAAAAATTATTTAAAGAAGCCAAGTTTATTAAACATACTATAAAAATATAGATCACAAAATTATTTTGATTACATTAAAAACAAACATTTATAAAAAATTTAAATTTCGAAAAAATATTTAAAATTTCTGACAAAAAAAGTGATACAAAATTAAAATATTTGCAAATTTATAAAATTTTTCAATAGTTATTCTTTTTCTATTGAAGATTTCTAAATGCGAATTGTTTTGTAAAATATAAAATTTTCTAAATTTTATGTAATATTAATATAAAAATCAAATAAACTTAAATGCATTCAAGACAATCTTGATGAAAAATAAAAATACTTTTGTGTGTATTAAAATGTGTATTTTTTCATCCATCTTAAAATCACATTGCAGCAGTTAAAATAATCTGATTTGGATGAATATGTATGCTAAATGAGTAATATTTAAATAAATTATTTTCTTAACGTATTTTATGTACATACTAAATCTCTATCTTAAAAATTAAATTATATCGTGTAACAAATTGTGACCTACATAATTAAACTTATATTTTATTGTAATGTGACAACTCGTTTTTTTATTATTTATAAATTTTAACCATTTTTCTTTTTATATATAAGATTCATTAAGCTGCTAAAGACATAAATTTGATTGTTATTTACTACGGCTCAGTTATTTTTAAAACATTCAATTTATTAAAAAAAATAAATTTATAAAATGATGTTCACTTGTACTAAGAAATATTTTGGTATCAATTTATTTTTGTAACGACACAAATTTAGGTAAAAACTAAGATTTTTAGGTAAAATCTTAGAATTCACAAAAGTGTCGAAGAAGTCCATAGAGTGTTTTAGCTACTTATTTAAGTTAATTTACTTGTTTTTTCTATGGATAGGATGCAATAAAATTATTAAATTGTTCATAAGCAATTAATAAAACTCCGTAATAAAATTGAGCACACTAATTGTGTCAGATAAAATAATTTTGAACAGTATAATTTTCACAAGAAATCTGTTTTAATTATTCAGTTCTAAAAATAAATTATTTTATTTTATTGCCAAAAATAATGTGCAAATTTGATTGGTTTTATGTAGTTTTATTTGTTTAATTTAATCAGACGTACAATAAATTACGTTTTAAATTTGTAGTTAATATATTCCATTCATTTATCTTCTAGATAAATTTTTCAAATAAAAATATATGCATTAACAATATTCAATTTAATACTCATTTATTTTATTCTTTTTATATAAGCATCATTTTATTCCAAAAACTTTTATTAAATAATTATTTTATTTTTAATGTTTAATAGAATAATTTCATCTTGAATGCAGAACTTATTAAATGAAATCCTAACAAAAATTAATTAATGAGATTAAAATCATTCATAAATATTTCGTAATTTTTATCACTTTAATTACCATTCCTTTGACCAGTCTTAAAAAAACTTAAGCAATAAATACATTATTGAAATCACTTGAATTTTCAATTTAAACATAAAAACTAAAACAGTTCTTAATATTTTGCTAACACAAAATTAGAATAACTAATAATTAATTTTTCCCAAAAAATTAAACTTGAATATTTATGCAAATTTCGTTCGTAGATTAATGTATTAAATATTGAAACAACAAATTTTTGTAAATAATTAATTATATCATTATCACGTGACAAATTTATTTCAATGAAAGACTAAATACTTTCTCCTTAGTGATTTTTCATGGAGTCCCATTAATCTTCATTTTTATTTAACTCAAATTATTAAGTAAAACACAATAATAATAATGAATTTCCTTTTATTTAATACAAAATGACCATTTCCTTTTATTTAATATAAATTGAAAATCTTGGCTAATTATTCATTAATATTTTTTATTTGAAATAATAGAATATTGAATTTCCAGAATCAAATTAAACTGCTTTTTAAGACCATAAAAATGATAAGTTATTTGAGCAACTGCCAATAAAAATAATTTTCAAATTTTATAATAAATATTTAGATAATAAAAATAAATTTTACTATCCAAATACTTCAAAGTAATCAGGATCCCTTAAATGTATTCACTATTAGCTTAACACTAACTGCTATGGTTGATTTATTGTAAAAATTGGATTAATAATTTAGAATTCCAGGTATTTAAAACTATTTATTTGAAATGATGATATTTAAAAATAATATTCATCCTCATTTATTCTATTCTATTAAAATTTCTCATAATTCTTCTTACTGTTCTATTGATTTTTTTTTCATTATATTAAAAAAAATTCTACTATGTGAATATTTTTCAGAATAAAACATTTTCGGCAACATAAAGCTTCTTACACTAGATATTTTCCACATTTTTATATTTTCATGTTCCAAGAAAATCCTTACAAGTATGAATATATTTTCCATTGACAAAATGAAGCTGTTGATGTGATCTCATAAATATGTATTTTCTTCTAAATTAAGATTTATGATTGTATCAGCATATAGTCAATACTATTGACTCCCTTAGACACCTAAGTCATGAATCACTTGACTATACTTATTTTTTTTCTCCTTAATGTATTTTTCCTTCCATGTTCTGACATACCAGGATTTATTTAACGATAAATTATCATATGTTATTCAGGCTATTCAGTAAATTTTGAAAAATATTATCTTTTAAATAAATACAATTCTTAAAATTCAACAAACTTTTCATTTTTTTATAGATTTCTCATTTGACATAATACACAGTGTTAAGCAAAAACATTTGATTTCATCTTTCATAAAAGAAATATTTTTTTTATGATGCGCTTAATAATAATGTTCTTTATAGATGGAAAATCAAGATCTTCATTATTCCTGTATATTAAAAATTTACATTTTAAAGAAACAAATATGGGGAAAATAAACTTTAGCTTAATGCGTTACCACGTAATGTAATTTTTAATTATATTAGTGGTAGCACACATAGCTAAAGTTTAAAAACCTAAGAATATAAATTTATATATATTGTGGCTAAAGTTTATAAACTTAAGAATATAAATTTATGTATGTTGTGTATAGATTATGGATACATAAATGCTAAAATTTTGAACCTAGTGAGGAATTAAGTGATAAGTTATTCATTTCTTAATTTCTCACTATGTTTATTAAATTCCATCAACTATCACTGGCTAACTGATACAAAGT
>JAPDSC010155713.1:62495-75263 GCA_026290005.1 Latrodectus geometricus
ATATAATGATCACATTTTGCACTAACTCTATTTTCGTATTGTAAAGTTTTAAATTTGATGATCTAATAAACAATATTTGATTGAGAGAAGATCATTTGCTTTCGAAACTTTACTTGGCAGTTAACAAAGAGCAAACAGAAAAATTAAATACACTATATTCCATATTGTTATAAGTTTTACAAAACTTCTCATAAATTGTTTTTACCCCCCCCCCCCCATAAAATATTCTATACTCACAAACTTACTAGTACACATATTTAAATTAAGCATTATCTTATATAGTAAATTTTAGTTAAAAATAATTTGGAAAGGCTTTTTGGAGAAATACTTAGCTTTCTATTTATCATTATTGCTTCATTTGATCCGTGAAATTATTTATCATCGAAACTTTTTGTTATTTCTTAGTTCTCAATATACATATGTAAATGAAGTTAGAGTCTGTATTATATTTAAAAGTCTGCATAATATATTGTTCAGACTTTTCCACACAATAGATTATTAAGTAATAATTTATGTTTAAAGCTATTATGCTAAATTGTGTTCAGTACCTGAACATCAATATACATCTAAAATTATACCAATACACAATACAATAATAAATACACAAAAATACATTCTTACACATCCAAAACATCTATAGGCGGCATGAAAACACATCTTGTCTGTGTGATTTATATTGCATGCAAACATATGTAAATTATTTATCATATTTTTATGTTATATATGTAATTATACTTGGATTTGAAGAAAATTATTTTAACTATATTTATAAATCTGTGGACTTAGATTAATAAAACCCTTTTAAACCAAAGCAAGTAAAGAATAAGAAATATTTGAGTCTAGAAATATCTAAAAATTGTTACATTATAAATAATTTATTTATCTGTGTCACTATTAATCTGAAAGTCAAGAAAAATATTTGATTTACAACCTAAAGTCTAGCTGTATTTTCATTGTACTCATTTCAATCGCTGAAAGTATTTGAGAAAAACATGTAATATAAATTACAATAGAAAATTTATAAAAACTATGTTATATATACTTATAAAGTCTCTTCAGAAAATTTTCAAAAATAGATAGGGAATTTTGCATCTATGGTTCTCTGAATTATATTCTAATTTTTTTTTTGTTACGATGCTGAAAAGAATGAGTTTTTTAATTCTAATTTCAATATATATTTAGCAGAGAAATACAAGCAACTTTATTTTTTATGTTTTATAGATGTCTTTTTTGAAAAGTAATTACATGAAATGAATCATGCTAAATTTTTTAATATAGTTATTTAAAAGTTTACTACTTAAAGAATAGCGTTGTTTTAATATTAAAAATGCTGTATGATATCCATAGAATTTGATATTAAATGTAATATATTATAAATGAAAAAAATCTTTAAAAAATTGCTTAAAGAAAATTTTATTACAGAAAGTTAATATTGTTTTTATTTTAAAAATTTTATTGATTTATAAGAAATCTTCACAGATATTTTTATTAATATTTACTGAAAAAAAATTTTCAAGTATAAGAGGGTTTCATTTTTAGTCGATAAAAACTTCAATGCAGAGCAATTATTTTTTATGACATATATAGATAAAAGAGTTTTGTAAAAGATACTTTTCAACGATTTTATGAGTTTAATACTTTACTTTAAAAAAGTTAAGTCAATTTCATAACTGAAAGAAATCTTTTGAATTTTTATGGTATATATTGAACTAAAATTTCTGAAATAACTAGTGAAACACACACTAAAAGGATTTTATACACTGTTATTCATCATAAGTTTACATGTAGTTTAGAAAATTATAGTTTGTATTGAAACTGAAACTTTTTTAAACTTCTAAGCTTTTAATGTTTTATGATAAGTGAAGCTATTGATTATTCTTATAAGAAAACATTTTGGAAGGCATGCGTCTTCATGATTGCTTGTTAAAAAATAGAATTTATGTTGATTTCAAAGAATCCTTACAAGATTTTTTTTTAGTATTTTCAAGCTTAAATGCTAAGTTTAAGTTAATATGCTGAAATAATTATATAATGCATTTCATAATTTATTAATTAAATTTGTTTATTTACATAATTTATATTTTACGTAATTTATAAAATACGCTACCTTGTAAATATCAGAATAACTAACTAACTATCAGAATAATCATAAAATCAAATAAAATTGATAAAAATATTTGCATACTTATACTCATGAAAAATTTAAATATCCTTACTTATAATTAAGAAAATGTTTCACTTGATTTTTATGGCTTTGTTCTATTATGGAAAGACATCACACAATTTTTATTCCTTTTAAAACAATATAAAACAAATGGAATATTTGTCTATTTCTGTATACCGTTATTGGTCAGCTACTGTTGGTATGTGGTGTAAGCGCTATATTGAGCTATAGTTGTGGTTTATATAACTGATATTGTACATATACCATCCCTTTTGCTCTTTCTCATTTGCTTAATTGCTTGAGCTTTACGAATAATCCATGTTTATTTACATTTAGTTACCGGTGTTATCAGTATCCTTAATTTTTGTACATGTGTGTCGCAGAATTCTGACATAAAGTTCTGAATATTTTTAAAGCATTTGATATATTTGTCTTAGCCAAATAATGTCTTCTTAAACTATTCATAAAGAATTTATGTTTATCAGCTAATTTCATTAAAGCTAGAATAGGGACTGCATTATCAAGTATTAACATGTAATACAGCAATAGAAGATACTAAAATTTTGTATTCTTTGTACCATGATTGCTTTTTATCTTTTTCAACAGTGAATACCTTAAATGTATTAAGAATATTAAAATTTTCTGTTACATGAAGCATTAAACTTTTTACAAATCATTTTTCCTATAATGATTTTTTGGAAAAACTGTAATTATTTAGACGAAGATATAGACCATTTGTCATTTAGAAATGACAATGACAAAAGCAAATGAGATATAGTAAACCAAAATAAGAGTATTAAAAAACGCTACATAAGAACAAGTATACCCAATTTTAACAAGTGGGCCGATATATTTTTATCCTAGAAAAAATCCAAGTTTTAATGCTTCACAAAGTGATCCAAATGTGTAACATGGTTATAAAAAGAAGATCGTGAGTGACATTTTAAATATAATTTCAGCTAACATGATCTAAATATATAATCACTGATGCTCTACAATGGCTTTTATATGAATAGTTTTAAACTCTTATGTTTCTAATAATATATTTTCTATGAGTTGTCATCAAAATAGTTAAATACAAAATTTAGAGTTGGATAAATTGTCCTTTTGAAAAATAAGAATGATGAACCACAACATTTTTAATACCTAGTGAATAACTTAAAATGTTTTTCAAAACAAATTTTAAATAATATTTTGATACAAAGAAAAAATAAAACAAAACATATTTTTACAAGTAAAATAAGTTGCTTTGATATTTAAAGTAAATAATATACATCATATATAAGAAGGTAACCTGAGTTGTCAACACAATATCTAAAGTTATTTATGGATACTGTGAAAAGACACCGAGACAGTTAATGTAGCAGACTAAAAAATTTTTATTTATAAAAAGAATTGCAATACATTAGCACTGCATGAGAAATATTTCGACTATAGAAATCTGGATTAAACAATGATAGAAAAAGTAGTGACAATCTAAATGTTGTTTTTAAATTATCAATAAAAATAAGTTCAAAAGCATTATTTTTCACTAAAGAATAAAACAGAAACTCTTTGAGACGAATGTGGGTGTTATTTGAAATTAATGACAGACTAATAAAATTTGTTTCCGAAAAAATATTGAGAGAACTTGAAAATAAGAGACCATTTAAACATAAGAACGTCGTATAATATAGGAATAAACTTAATGTATTTATTTGAGTTGATAAAATATCAAGCAGACTATTTTTCAGCAATTCTGCTTGCCTAGAATAGATTTTCTGAAGAACACTTTAACTATTAAACAAACATGACGACAAGTTAAAAATAACAATACTTTCTTTTCAGGTAACCTTTGAAATTTATTTAAGAATAATTTGAAAAAAATGTAAATGTAAGTAAGAGGAACTTGTGAAATGCAGAAAAAATAACTGACGATGTACTTATAAGTTATACGTAAAATATTATTCATTTTAGTATCCATGGTTTCCAGAAAGTAAATATTTTTCTAATTTTAAATATAAATATTATTAACCATTTAATGTATTTTCTTTATGGTACGTTAATTTCATTATGTAGTTTTTAAGCAAATGTTACATATAAATATTAAGGAGAAATATATTATTTTAATATATTACTGTTGACATTTTTAAAAACTAAAGGATTTGAAAAGAGCTATCTAAGTTTAATCAGCTACCTTATAACTGCATTCAAATATAATTATGCTGTATTCATTTAAATCTGCATTTCAAATAATGCTAATATAGATCTTAATTAATTTACAGGGGATTTCTATTACATTCTACAAATGGTAAAATAACCAATTTTGAAATATTTAAGAATTTGAGAGTAATATTCAAAACAGATTTATAAAAAATAGTGTCACTAATAGGCTTCTGTAATAAATTAAAGCTATTGATTTAAATGAATGCATTTTGCATAAAATTTGTCGATTTAAAATTATTTTAATTATCTGCATAATGCCAAATAATTTTCGTTAGTTTTAATGACCAAAATGATTTCCATGTGCACTTTTTAGCTTCCAAATCTTTTGTCCAATATTTGACTCGATACTATACATAAATTTTAATTTTCACTGTCTTTGGAATAAAACTGTTTTACGTCTTGTGACTTAAATAGTCATGCCCTTGATATTTGTCTATTAGTATAAAATTACTTTACTTTTAATATAGTATCAAAATGAGCACTCAATTTCTCTCTCTGTTAGATATTAGTTAACATTATATTTGTAATCTAAGTTATGATTTAGTAAAGTATGATAATGCATAATCAAAAAAGCTTGTCTAAATGTGCGTGAGTTTGTGTCAACGGAACGCTTTCTAATGACGTAACAAGCAACTAGTTAAAATTTAAACAAAAAATCCAAGCTAGAAACTGGGAAAACGGAATCCTCAAAGTTGACAAAATTTTAGTTTTTATATACTTAAGGCAATGAAACAAATTTGGGAAAATTAAAAAAAAAACTTATTACGAAAAAAATAAATATATACAAATTTTATTTTTTAGTAAAAACAGTTAGTTTTTGATAAAAATGATTCTGTGATTTATTGGAATAACTTGATGTTGAAATATTTTAAAATATTTCATTAGAATATTTTCAAAGTTCAGTTTTATAGAATTTGCACTATTTAATAAAATCAGAAATCCATTTTATTTCTACTATTTTTATCATGTAATTATTTAAACATTTCATAAAGTCACTACTTATATCAGATTTCTTATTTCATTTTGACAACATGAAGTTTAGTTTTTTGTAGTAATAACAGTTAAATTATGTTTTCTTAAAAAATGTTCTTCGTTTTGTACAGAATGTGCACATAATTAAGAAGTATTTGAGCTTCCTAGTAATGTGCATTATAAGTATTGAAAAGAGAAGTTTAGGAAAAATCAAAACTTTAAAATGTGTCTACTTTATAAGGATGTCTGAAAATATCAGTATCACAAATAATCAATAATAACAAAATAATGTATTCTAATTACAATAAATAAGTCACTTTCAAGCTTAGTAAAATAAATTTAAAAAATCTTTTGGTTGCTTTTAGTAATTTTCAAATGTTATTTTTATTTTTAAAAATCTACATTAATTATAATTAAGTATTTTTCTATACTATAAAGACCATAAGCTATGTCTGTTATTTGAAGCTTAGACCAATTATTTTTTTTTTCTTTCAGCTATCTATTCTCCTCCAAAAAAATGTAAACCTACCACTAAATAATGCTATTCTCAACGATTTACTTACTAAAATTTGAAGAATTATTCATTTACATATTATAAAAACAAAAGATATATATCCAAACATCTCCGCTTTTAAATATTATTATTGTTATTTATATAGTTATACGCTATAAAGGTGATGTATTATCATAATAATTTTAATCATTCATGTACTTTCTTATTTAAAATAGAAAGTATTCTATTTTTTTATGATGGACGTTTTTGGCAAACGTGTTCTTATCTAGTTGCGGTTAATTCGAAGTGTATTTTTTAAAAAAATCGATGATCTAATATTTTCTTTAAATTTAACGGTTCATATCATTAAAATAAGTATATAACTCATGATATAAATTTGTACAAAATTAGTCTATATTATTTTTATAATTGCAAGCACAGACACGATGTATTTTATTCTGCAACTTAATTATTTGTATATATGTTAATAAATTACAGGTTACCCATTACAAAGTTGTATACTGAAAACAATGCGAAAAAATAATGACTATACTTTTTAATATTTAAAAATTTTTTATTAATATGGCATTAAAATAAGACATGGTGTTTTTAAAGAATCTGTTTATTTAAGTAACTTTCTTAACATTGACATTTAATAATATTTGCAGTAACTATATATAATATATTTTATAATTTTAGTTTATTTAAATTAATACTTATAGTAACTTAAGTATGTCCTTTTAATACAATTTGTACTATCAAAAATACTTTTCCTCTACATAGACAATAAAATAACAAAATTAAAACTGATTTATATTTAAACGAGGTAATAGATACTGGCATTAACTTACAAATATTTTCCTTTGTATTTAAAGTTCTTAAAATTAAAAATATTGCAATATCTGTAGCTTAAAATAGATAAAGCCAAAAACATAATTAGATTATAAAAAGGAATATTAAAATTATCTTAACAAATATTTTGCAAAACATTGGCCAATTACTAACACTGAGATATAGTTGGAGAGTTAGGAATGCATGCACAGCATTGCTATATTCTTAAATTTTTATACAAACGAATTGTTAAATAAATTTAAAAAGTTTGGTTGTATTTAAAGATAAGGATATAGTATTGTGTATGAATTCCTATAAAAAAAACTATTATAATTATATATTACAATAAATAATTTTTGTAATGAATTCATTAATTGTTATTTAAATATCTCCATTTCGAAAATTATCAGTGCAGATGCAATTCTACACTATATTTAAAATATTCAATAATATGTCCTAGATAATTTTGCATTTTATGGCAAAGACATTTTTAAAGCATATGAAAAGATCTGATAGATTTAAAGAAAATTTGTTATGTTTTTCTTATATAACTAGAAAACATGAGAGTTCACTTTATTATACATATAAGTTTAAGCAGTAAACAATTTTGAAAGAGAATTTGCATCAATATTCTTGTACTAGAAACGTATCCCCCGCGTTAAGCGGGGTCTTACTGTATATATATATATATATATATATATATATATATATATTAATTTGGGGAAAAAGAAATACATTATTTTCACGTGAACTTTATGAAACTTCTTTTGGATTCGCTTTGTAAAAAGGTTTAAAACATATTTCATGTAGATTTTTAGGTCTTGCGCGTTACTACTGCTGACTTGCGGTCAACTTCGACCATTTTTGATATTTTACAGACATTTTCGACGATGCTGTATCCACATGGGAGGTGCATCTCTAACATCAAAAATACCCGAACGGAATCAACGAAACAAAAATTGTACGCAACTGGTTGTTACAGTCTTATATAGGACGATAAACACCTTTCACAATTTTAACCACCTGGCAATCTTTTCCGCCGTTACAAGAGAAAAATGAAAATATATCAAATTTTCTGTTTGTTGTCTTCTATTTTTAAAACCTTGTACTCGGAACTGAATTAATGAAACAAAAAACCGCAAGAGGATATTTTAGTGTCAAATGTCAGTCTTCCATCGAGCATGAATCTGAAATTGTTTGATATGTACCTCACGATATATCGATCACTACAGACGTCTACCGAAAAAATAATGGATTACTTTTTCCCTAAGCTAATATATATATATATACTGCTCAAAACAATTAAAGGATATTTCGGTTGTAGTTGGATCTTGTGGCTGGGCAACATTTTAGCTGATTGATATATATTCGACAGACGTAGTAGGTTAAATGAGAATAAATTACACATGTTTGGGAAAAAAAGCATTTTATTACGTATTTGTGCACAAAAGGAAAAAAAAACACAATTTGTGCATATGAGAAAAAAAATAAGAAAAGTATTTTCCTTAAAGGAAATCTTTTTCGGTAGGAGGTATGGTTTCCACAGACGACCAGCAACGTTGAACACCTTTGAGGCATGGAGTTAATGAATCTATTAATCACGAGTTGGTATATTCTGGCCCACTTCTCCAGAAAAGCTCTTTCCAGTTTTTGGAGAGTTTGTGGAGGTGGTTGGTGACCAGCAACTCGTCTTCCTAGAGAATCTCACACGGGCTGTATTGGATTCATGTCTGGAGAGCACGCTGGCCATTCCATTCGTATGATTCCTTCCTCGAAAAGGAAATCCTCCACCAGGTTAGCACAATGTGGTCTGCAGTTATCATTCATTAAAATGAAGTCATCTCTGATTGCTGCAGCCTAAGGGACAACAATAGGTCTAAAGGTTCTCATCCCTATATCGGTGATCAATCAGATGTCCCTCTCGAATGATATAGAGGTCTGTGTGCCCGTCAATGGAGATGATACCAAACACCAACACTCCCCCACGCCAACTCTGACATTTTCGTGCACGAACGTAGAATTATTCCTACTGCCAGATGAATATAGGCCTATTTTCAGGATAAATAGAAAAATGGGACTCGTCTGATCTACACAATGTAAGCTGGTTTCGGACAGTCTGAGTTGAAACCGGGGTGTCTGTAGCCGAGCAAACGTGTTGTTGGAGATGAGTAGCGTTCACATTTTGGTGTCTTCTAGCCGTAAATAACGATCTTTATTGGGCGTTGTTGCCAGTCTGAGACCCTGATCTTCGGCCTGCACTTCCAGTCTGCAAAAAGCGCTTCCAGATCCTGGAAAGCACACTTTGTGACATTCCAATGCCTTCTAACCTATCGACAACTCTCAAAACTCTTGGATCGGTTAAATGACTTCGCTGAGACGTATTCATTGAAACAAAGCAGTCACTGAATACCGATCATTCTTGTCTTCATTGTTTTTTATTCAGTTGAAAGTCAAATTTCACTCACTGCCGCTGACGTCGAACTCAAAATTAGCATACTCCACAGTTTGAAAATCAGAAAAATTTTGCATTTGTGATACTCTTCTTCCATTTTTGGCAAAAAAATTTCGCTTATGTCTTTATTATATATAAAACTTATAATATCACTTACTTGTTTTCAGCAATGTATATATATATATATATATATATGTACACGCATACATTTCTCTTAATATATTAATTTATTGAAAACCCAACAATCAAAGATAATACAAAAATTTTATAACTTTTCTTGAATATGTTAAAAAAGATTTTATTTGGGTACCAGTACTAATTGTTTTCTAGCAGACTGATTTTTCTTAGCAATTTAAATTTGGGTATAGGAAGTATTGAAATTGAGAATGGTATTCGTTAATTAAAAATAAACAACGAATATAAATAATCATTTTTTCAAAAATATTTTATTGTTGCATTAATTATTTATTGTGTGTAAATAAATATTTCATGTAAATACAATAATTTGAAAAATAACGTGTTTTAAAGAAATTTAGGAGCTAAAAGTTAACAATTTGAAAAGAACAGTTTATTTTAATAAAAATTGACAGCGTAATTAAAAAAGTTTTTAACATTAAATATTGTTTTAAAACTTTTTTGTTTTTGTTTGGTTCTTTTTTGGAATAAATTTAATGTAAATTTTTGAAGTTCATTTATTTATCATTTGTGCATTAAATAACTAATAATGAAATATTTATATTTTTATATTTTTGTCTTTCTTATAAATAATATGTTTTTATAAATAATAAAATAAGAAATATTTTTCAAATACAAAAGTTTTCGTAATTGTATATCTTCTTAATTTTTTATAAAGTATCAAAATAAAAATAATTGTAGAATATAACTTCAAATGTAACTTGTAGAGAAAATATTCAAGTTACATTTGAAATATACAATTATCTTTAAATCATAATCGAGTACTATAAATTTTCACTCGAATACAATTAAAGATAAAAAATCTCACTAAAAATGTCTTAGAAGTGTATGAAATATACTTTTGTCGACTGAATACAAATTGTCTTGATTACCTTAACATTTATTTATTAAAATATGTGTCCTTTATTTTAATATATTTAATTCTCAAAAGAAGACTGTGCAATAAGTTATAAATGTTATTATCCCTTAAAAGAAGTTAATTTATGAAAGTGCTTCCTGGGACATTACTGATGCATTGCTTTCTGATATATCCTTCATCAATATATTGCTCGTAATTCGAACATGTTATCTCAGAAGTTTATCAAAGAATGGTTGACAATGAAAGCGGAAAATTAGTCAATCAATAATTCCTTTGATTCGGCACTTCAAACTGATACAATGTAGAAAACTGCCATCATTTCATAGCTTACTCTGATCTCTCAAAGATTTTTCTTAATCTATACATGCATTGCGTTACAATAAGTATTGTTTCTCATTTATTCATTGTTTATGAAAAGCTCTCGGCATAATATTTTCCCTATTATATAAGTAAGTATAATTTTAATTTATTTTTAGGAGTTGAAATTCTTCAACAACTTCGAATCTCAATGTTTCCAACTGAGGACATAATTTTGAATTTTTTAATTTTCCGTTCCAAACATTTTAAAAAAATAAGAAATAAATGTTGGGATTCTGCTTTTTGCATGGATACTTCAGTCAGGAATATGATACTCTAATATTCGAAAAGTCATTCGATAAATGAAAGATTCCGTTTATTGAAAGACTTTACTATAAAAGGAATTTTAAGAAATAATTAAAGGCATTTCAACAAACTTAAATTTGTATATAATACCAAACAGATATCCTATCAAATAAATATCTCACAAATAATATGTAATAATATCCTTTCAATCTGTCATTTTCTCATTTTTTTCTGTATTGACAATCAGGTGGTTATCATTTAAGAAAACAATGTATTTTTATTTAAATACAATTAAATATCCTTTCTTTTCTACACTATACCAGTGAACAATGGTGGACCCCACGGAATTTTCGAAACGATAAAGCTCTCTTAGCATAACAGTTTTCAGTTTAACCAATCATACTGAATCAACAAATTACAAATTTTGTGTTATGATATTAATTTCATTTCAACACAATTTTATTGAAACTTATAATTAAAAATATAAATTCGTTTATCACACAATAGTAAGGATTCAACTTTAATACATCTTTTAATATATTACTGTTCTTTTTGGCAAATGAATATGCTATTATCTAAATTCTTAATATGAAATACTTTCAAATTTCAGCTGTTTAAACAAATTTCGCGGTGAATCAGATTTTAATTATTTCCGTCTATTACATTTCGTAATAAGAAATTGCGGTGATCTATATTTGTCAATGATAATAGCTTCATTGATTTTTCCTTTTAGAATACTCAATAAGTTTTTTCAAATCTTATAATTAGTGACATGATATTCGAGAAACGAAGTCAGTAAAAAGATTTTTAACTTCTTGATTAATGACATTTTAGATGCCAGAAAAACTCGGATGCCGTTCAAATGGATGCCGTTCAAAATGACGAGTAATTTCTGAAATCTTTTTTCAGGTATAGTAGATAAACTAAGAATATAAAATTCGATAGCCGTTAATGTTTTCCAGCCAAATACTAACAGTAAACTTAAAATAATCTGCTGTTCATTAAATAGTGATAGTTTCTGTAAAAATATTTCTTTGGCATTTTATATTTTTCATAATCTTTTATATAAATATTCATGTCATTTAACCTACATGATTTTTAAATTCCATGCATTAACTGTTTATTGAAACAGTATGCTATAATCACTTATTTTATAATATTAACAAAAAATGTGTCATTAGCAAGAAAAAATAATTCATTAGTAAATGTTCGGATTCTTAAAAATAAACTTTTGTTAATAATAAGTACATTACGGGGTGTATAGTTCTAGTGTTTTCAACTATTTAATTTTTTTTTAGATTTGTCTTTAATTTTTCAATTCACAATTTACTTAGTATATATTGATATCCTAAAATATATCGTTATATGAAAAAGAAATATATGTGGAAATCTAGTGTTTAAATTCCCCCGTAAATTTGTTAAGTTTGTTCTTAGAACTAAAATAACAAAAATATTTCACCGTTTACAACCTGAAAATTTAAAAAAATAAATCATGCTGGATTTGTTTTTATTTTATTGCATGCTAAATATTATAAAATTTATTAAAAAGCTTCTACAAAACCTAATATTTTTGGAATTCCTTTTAAATCTAAATTCAAAACTGCTACATTTTTCTGCATTTTATAAATTTAATGCAATAAAGTATGAATAATATTTACAATGACACTATTTGTTGTAGATTAAAAATTTATTTTCAATTGTTGTTTAAACATGTATGTTTATTTCATAAACTATAAGTTACAACACTCTTTTTATAAAACAAAAAGCCATCTTTTATTTAAAGGAATGCATACAATTACCAATTTTGACAGTTTTATTAACTAAAGTATATATATTCTATTTGTTAATGGATGAAAGCATTTAAATTGGATTCCACTTTAAAAAGTAACTTGTCTCTCGTATTTTATTTTTCACAAAAATGTAAACGTATAAATAAAAAAACTTTACGTATAAACTAGATATCTTCAGGAGATTATTTTTGTATGTTCCAAAAA
>JAPDSC010155713.1:85263-102729 GCA_026290005.1 Latrodectus geometricus
TTTGATTCGATATCATTTTTCGATATATGAAAATCAGTTCAGATAGTTTATTTACCCATTTATAAATCAATAAATTTAAGATTGGGTAGTTAATATTGAATTTAGATAGATGTAATTTTTCTATATAAGTATTGTTTTTCCTAACACTTTATTAATTATTATGATAATAAATGTTTATAAGAATGAATAGTTTAATATTCAACACAAAATTTCGCAGCAGAGAAAAGCAGCCAATGTTATGTTATTAAAATAATTTGAGTCTTACTTACTGATTACAGAAATTCCAAAATTAATTTAAAAAATTTCTTTTTCTTACCCTGAATATGCGCATTAAAGTGATATTAATAAAAATTAGTAGAGAAATTTTACATCTATACAATGTTTCTTATTTACTTTTGCATTTAGTTCAAATATTTATGTGATATTAATGTGACCAAAAAACTTTACTTCAAACGTACAAAAATTTACAATGTATGAATGTTTTGGTAAAATATTAAAGATTTAAAAATACACTGTTGGAAAAAAAGTCCCAACACCAAGAAGGAGTTGTGCTAGCAAAACGAAATTTGGAAGACGCGTTTATACATCTAAAAGATAACGTCGATTCAAATTTTGCGCTCGGTGCATAAGTGTGACTCTAGTAGCAACACAAGAAGTATGCAAATCAGATTTTCTTTAAATACGCACTGTAACGCTCCTAAGCGTTGTTTAGTGTCGAGATTTGATGTAGTGAGTTGATGCTAGTCCACAATGCCTTTAAGAAGGCAACGTAGCCATTATCAACAGCTTGGCAGAAATGCATCCGCTGATCATGAAAGTTGGCAGCAGTGGTCCAGGGAAGGCACTGCCTCAAGAAGACCGGGTTCCGGGCGGTCACGTGGCACTACTGAGGAAAAGACCGCCATATTCGGCGTGTAGCCGTAGTGAGTCGTACTGCGTCTGCAGCAGAAATTCAAGCATCAGTTGGCTCCACAGTGACACAACGAACTGTTACCAATCGGTTACTTCAAGGACATATCCGAGCCAGATGTCCTGTAGCATGCATTTCACTAACACCAAACCACTGCCGTTTATGACGTCAGTGGTGTCAGGCTAGAGCTCATTGGAGGACGTAGTGGAAACCTGTTGTGTTTTCTGATGAAAGCCGGTTCTGCCTTGGTGGCAATGATGGCCGCGTGTTGGTTAGGAGGAAGACAGGTGAACGACTGCAGCCATCCTGTCTGCGATCTAGACACACTGGACCTACACCTGGAGTTATGGCCTGGGGAGCAATTTCTTATGGCAGCAGAAGCACTCACTCTCGTGGTTATCCCACGTACCCTGACAGCAATTGTCTACGTCAGTCTTGTGATTCAACCTGTTGTTCTGTCTTTCATGACTATCATTCCAGGAGGTGTTTTCCAACATAAACGCTCGACCTCATACTGCCGTTGTTACCCAAGGTGCTCTACAGGGTGTCGACATGTAGCCTTAGACTGCCAGATCACCAGATCTGTCTCCAATTGAGCACGTATGGGACATTATTGGACGGCAAATCTAGCGTCATCCACAACCAGCATTAACCATCCCTGTATTGATCGACCAAGTGCAATAGGCATGGAACTCCATCCCACAAACGGACATCATGATTCAATACATGCACGTTTGTATGTTTGCATTCAAAATTCTGGTGGTTACACCGATTATTAATGTACCTGTATTTCACTTCTGCAATGGCTCTTCTCGGGCTTAAATTAACCTGTGATCTTAAAAATGTAATCAATAGCGTACGTTACCTATATTACTATATTGCTGAAATTTTATTACTCTACAATAATTATTTCTTGGTGTTAGGATTTTTTCCCTCAGTGTATGTTTTGCTTATTTATTAGAGATTTAAATATTAAGAAAAATAAAGTACTTGTATTTAAATTTTTATAAGAATTCTTAAGTTGCGTGCATGTGCAATTGGTTTTAGAAAAAGGTCGTTCATACATGACAGAAAACTATGTATAGTAGTTCAATCCCTCATATTTTGTTTTATTCTTGAGTGTAAAATATGTTAAATAAATATGTAGAACTAGTCGCATATTTTTAATAAATGAATAATGAAATTTAAAATACAGTGAAAATAAATATAAGTTGTGCATGAAAAATTAATGTTTCATCTTCAGTATTTATTTTCCAAAATATTATCTGAACTATTATTAATTAACTGAGAAACAATTTTGATATTACATGACTTATCTTAATTGTTATAATAGTTGTTGAATACTTTAGTTTTCATAAACTATTATGAAAAGATTGTAAGAGATTAAGATCACATTGTTTCCCCAGTATATCAGTACATAATTTCTAAGATTATATTTTAAAGAAAAATCTCCCTGAATTGATTCAATAGTTTGATTATGCTTAAAAATGAAAATAATAATGACATAAAGAGATAATAATTACATCTTGTAAAGGAATTTTATTTACGAAGTTATAAAATGAAAATAGTACAAATATGAAGTCTTAGAAAAATTTTACAATAATTTTTATGAAACTGAAAAATTTCAAAATTTTCATCTTTATTTTGAAATATAAAATTTCATAAACGGGATAAAATATATCTTTATACTGCTTCCTAAGATGATTTTTTTAAATTATAAATATTAACTTTATTATAAAATATGCAAATATAACTTATAATATAAAACATTATTATATTTAAGTCAATTAATGAGTGATTTATATTTATTCCGTTAAAAGAAATATTATACGATTTTTATAAATGAAAATATTGTATTAAAATTCTTCAACAACATTTAATAAACTAAATAGAAAGATTTACATCTGTTTTGCACGGAACATTGATTTTTTAGAATATTTCTCAACACTAATTAAATTTGATTTAAGGAATTTGCTTATAATTAAAAAAGAAATTGAAGTATTTAATTTAAGGAATTTGACTCTGTAAAACAAAAACATTTACAATGTTTTTATGCTGATGCATTATTAATGAAAAAATGAACTCTTATATAAACAGGGAAATCTATTAAAGCAAAGAACTTTTGAATTTCTTTTCAATTGATTTTTCAGGACAACCTCTGACACTGAACTATCATTTCAGTCTATGTCTGCTCACTATTAAGTACACAACTCAAACTTGATGCTACTAAGTTTACATTAGTCATTGCTTGTTTAATAGCATGTAATATTTTGAGACATATGTTTGAAATTTTATAGTAAAATTCTTTTAATTTTATGTAATTTCATAAAATAGAAATTTATCACGTCCCAATCAGGTACAATAAATTTCCACTTCTGACTGCTTGGAAAATAATAATTTAAGACTTAAAAAACAAAAATTTCATATTACATAAATGTATGGAACCTATAAAATGTATTCTTTAAAATACTTTTGAATGTACTTTTTAATAAAGAACTTATCAAGTTCTTACCTGAAGTGCTTTCAGTTTCTCTCGACTGAATCTAACAGATTAGTAAATGCGTGCATTCACACCGTGAAATTCCTCTTGGCGATGCCAACATATTATGCAAATCTAAATACATATACTAGGAATTTTGCTATGCTGAAGGATTGATAATCATAGGATTGTGTGACTATATCTTTAGATATTGCGATTGAGATATGGGTGGTTATTAATAGGTACATTTAAATTAGCTGCTTCTATACAGTACTCGTAACATTTTATGACAATAAAGAGGAAAACATTACTAAAAGCTTATTTTTATGACTGTATTTTTATTAAAGATCAAATAAAGATAATTGAAGCAATTTATTTTAACAACATTCAAAATACCATATATTATGTTATATTTATATAAAATAAGAAAATGAATGTTAAAATTAATTTATTCTAAAACTGAATACATATTAGCAGTATTTTCATATTTTGATTTATATTAAATAATTCTAATAAATTATTGAAAATGACTGATAGAAAGTAGCTACTTTTTTGTAAACTTTTGAATTTAAGAAACATACTTAATCTAATATAAGAATATATGAAAAGCTGTAAATTATTTACGTAGAAATAGAACAAAAATATTTTCTGCTATCAGTGTTTTTTTAACCATTAGGTTAAAAGATAAAGTATTATTTATAAATTAATTTTGTAAACACGAGTAAATAATTAAAAAATTTAAATTATTCGCATAAATAATTTTTCCGTATATTGTCCCTTTTAATATTCTATCTTTGTGCCAAATTTAAAACGTAATAGCTTTGTTACATAGGATGTCTCATTATTTTCTTGTGAGTAAAAGATAAAAAAAATTTCAAATCATGTCTTTTTCCTGCAGGAGTTCTTCGAATTGTCAACCAATGCTTACAATTTGCCTATTATGCATGTTGAGTTTAAGTTAATATCCACAAATTTATCGAAGTTTGCATTTTATAATACAATGCTTAGAAAAATTAATGATATATAACCATTTTTTCAATAACACACATTTTTTTTCTGTTGTTCTCAAAAATGTTTTACTAACAAATTTCTTCATCCTAACTTATCAGTTATAATGTACTGCTCAGAACAATTAAGAATTATGACTTAAGACGCAAACTGTACTTGAAGTAATGTTTTTTATGATTAATGAATGATAAATAGGTGTTGTATAGTATGAGAAAAGAGAAGTAAGGAATAAGCACATAAAAACTAAATTTTATTAATAAAATTTGAAGGCAATCAAAACATTCAACACTTGTCTTTATACAAAGGAACAAAAAAAGTATTTTTCTGTTGAAAACGAGTTTAAGTTAGTAGTTTGCTTATTATTGACTGAAACTAATATCACACTTCCATGATAAATGAGAAACTGGATTACTCTCTCCTAATTGAATAACCGTTATCTTATCAACCGCTGAGTTGTTTCTTAAACTGATAAGCAACTATCAATCATTTCCTCTAAAAATGATGGAAAAAATGGTCTTATTGTGTATTAATATGAAAAACAGTACATTCATCAAAAATAAAACTGACTGCAGTCTGAGTAAGATTATGCTTAGGATCAATATACTAGAGAAATTATTTCATACCAATTGCTGCAATGTAAGCGGCCGATATCAATCTGAAAGTTTAATATCTCTGCCGTTGAGAACTTAATGCTCTATTTATAATACATTAGCTTTTGAAAAAAGTACTCTCCAGGTCATCCTAGAATCGAACACTTTCATGTACAAATACAAAACTGTTTTGAGAATCATATTCTCTCTCAACGAAAATACTCCTATTGCATTAAATTAGGATTCTTCTGTTGACAGCATGTTGCCTCATTCATCTCTGGTCTATCTGGGACGCTTCTGCACCCATATGTTTTGCGTAGCATACTTTTCCCTTTTAAGGATATACATACATTTTAAAGCATATAAATCAACAAGTTGGAGAATGTTTTGATCATTTTGAATAAAAATTCTGCTATTAATTGTAAAACAAAGACTCTGTAGCAATGAAAAGTCATTCAAAGTACGATGATTTTTTTATCTTTTATGTTAAAAATGCTAGTAGAAACTAAAATGATATTTATAGAAATACTTATCTCTCCCACAACAAAAAATTGAGTTTGAAATTTTATTAACCACTGATGGAATTTCTATCTGTTGATTGAGAGAAAGACTAATATTGATACATTGGATTCACTATTATAAAATTATAACAATTTTAAATAATCTACTCATACAAAGGAAACGTGCAGACCGCTTTTAAACTTTAATCAAAAAACAGAAATTTTACATCGCAAAGAAAATTTGTATATTATCAATTCATTAACTATATAGGTTTCCTTTTTAATATTTTTATTTTATTTTTGTTTAAACAGATTTTTCAATATTGAAGGTGTCAGGTTAAACTTTTTTCTGTCAGTGATGAAACAGGAAATGTTGTTTCTGTATGCATATTTCTTGAAGTAAATGCCCGAGTTTTCTGAAGTTTTCTCTTTTTTGACAAATAAATACCAATTACTATGCGTCTGAATTTTCAATGAAAATTAATAACATATATGGATGTTAAAATCTTGTAACATTTAATTGTGTCGACTCGCTTATACTACGTAGTGTCAAAAAATTTTAAATATATTGTCTATTTCTTTGGCTTCTTCGTAAATAGGCTTGGTTTTCAATGTTTTTTATTGTGATTTATAAAACAAATATCTGTAGCTTAATTTGGGTAATTTTAAAACTAATTTGAAAGTATTGTTTAAAATTTATTTGGTAAACATTTTGTTTCTACTAAATAAATGTATAAAGTAAAAGTATTTAGAAACATTGATTTCAAAGATTGTGAATGATTAAAACTAAATAATTTTTAGGAATGTTAAATAAGGGTGAAGAAATAATTTATTTAGTTATTTATAATGAAACCCCTTTTGGACGAGGGTAATTAATTCAGTAGTTTGCGACATTTTACATGTTTTCTAAGAACAATCGCGCAGCTCATTTGAAGAAAATTCCAATTCGCGGTCTTTACTTACATTTAGAAGCAAACATCAGAACTTCAAAGGAAATCACCACTTTCCAAAGATTGTGAAAGAGAAATTCTTCCAGTTGAAAATAAAAGGGAGAAAAGTATTTCCCGGAATAATTACATCCTCGCAAAGCTGCTCTTTTGTGAGACATTCTATTAGAGAATTTTTGATTTGTTCATTCGTAAATTATAAAGTAATGCACCATCATTAAATATATTTGAAAACGAAACTTAAGATCTTTCTTTCCAAATAGTAAATTTTCACATAGAAATAAAGAATGGAAGATATCATACATTCATTCGTGATTCTTTAATTAATGATTCTGAAATTTTAAAGGGAAACAAAAATGAACATGACTAGCATTATTGAAGCAATATAATTATAATAGTGTAATAAATACGAGGAAGCAACTATTTCTTTCTTTATATTTTCTTTTCACAACAAAATGCTATTAAATTTTTGTTTGAAAAACACTTGTAGTTGTTAGTTTCATTATATGTGTAGAATTGATTTACATTTAAATTACATAAATTCAAATGCCAACATAAAATAAGCTTTTTTTACTTAGATATAAACCACTTAAACTATTAAATAAAATGTATTTAAAAGTATTTTTTCTAATCTTAAATTACGAAGACATACCTAATTAATTTATTATTTTGTGAGAACCAAATGCAAAATATATCTTCTATGAGTTTATTTATCAAAAAAAGATTGCACCATATGAAATCTAATTAAAACTAATATAATTTTCATTTAGTTTACTTATATTTCTTTAATTTCAATCAACAATTGTAGTTAATATTTTCTTTGGGTAAAATATTAATCATCTAAAGATTATACATTTTATATTACTTAGTGAAACGCGAAATATATAATAAAGCAATTTAATTTCCTATATTTTCTGTTTTAATTTTATAAACCCAATCCAATTTTCTCTATCGTCTTTATTTAAAACACATCATTTTAATGCTTTGAAACAATATGACTAAATTCCTTAAAAATCAAAATTATACCAAAGCACTTAGTTTTCAAATCTATTTTCATCAAATAACTATATTTAAAATTTCATTAGCAAACTCTAAATGTATATTTCACCATATGCTTTAAAACTGTACAATTAGTATATACACAGAAACATAAAACTTTTAATATTTTCTGAAGAACATTTTATCTATACCATCCATAGTAATCATTATAAGCATGTTATCCTAGATCTAATAATAGGATCAATTCATGTATTTGATGAATATTTTGATTTAACGTGCTGAATTTTATATAACATATCGTGTGCAAAATAAAATGACTTGTGCAAACTGTTATTTGAATCACAAATTCCTTTAAATATACTTTTGACATTTTGATAAGCAAAAGCAAAATTTAAAATAAGATGGATAAGAAGTTTGCTATTATATATAATTAAATTAATGTATTTTATTATGAACATATTTGTCATATTTAATTAAATAGATAAAAGGCTATAGAATATATTAAAAAAAACAGTACATAAAATTTTAATATTTAAACTTTGCTGGCCTGATAATTGAAACAAAATTTTAATACATTAATTTTGAAAATTTACATATTCTGATATACTCTGATTAGTATAAATATTTACGATAGTATTACATAAGTATTTAAATGTAATACGTTAAGAAAGCTAAAATATTGAAACATCAAATCTGTTTTATATTAAATATAATTTAATACCATATATAACTATATAGTTTCTTAATATTATAATTTTCAAGAAATCTTATGTTAAAATGATAATAGTTGTTGTTAATATTTAAATAGATATATTGATATTTAGTAAGCAAATAAAATATACAGTTAACAAGATAAAATGATTTACGTTATATTAACTATTTATCAAACTTAATAAAAATTAAGTTCAAATTATATTGCACAACTTATTCATACTGCCTAGTTTATTTTATAAATTTAAAACTGTACTTAATAACTAAATGAAAGTCAAATTTTTCCTTGATATTGACATCAAGACAAGACTTACGTAATTATTAGTAATAAAGTATCATCTAATTATTTTCCTTTTGCAATGTATACTTTATTATTTATATATTACTTGTTTAATTGTTAACATGTAATTATTTAAATAATAAAGTAAACAAAATAACAAATATTATATATGGTTGATGGAAAACTAATAATTAAAAAAGAAAAATAAAATAAAATAAATATAAACTAAAACAAAATCTATAATAATTTCTTCATTGTATTTAAAATTTCATCAAATTTTCTAATTTGTTTTTATACATGATTTTATTCCCTACCTCTATGATATCTAAGCTAAACATTTTGGGATTTACATACTTGCCAAGAAATTGATCAAAGAACTAATTATTAAATTAGTTATTTTCCATAAAATTTCTATCTAAATCATGAAATAAGTCAGAATTTATTTAAGACCAAAATTTTTTTTATGAATTATAAGTGAATACTTTAATTAGAATCCTAACAGAAATATTAAAAGAATTACTTGAAAAAATATAAAATTAAAAAATTATGAGGAAAATGTAATAGAACTATTTGACAAAAATCAGTAAAAAAAGGTATTGAAAACTTATGATTTTGGAACGGAAAAAAGCGCAGTTTTGTTAAATATTGATTATATAATCAAATTAGAAGCATATTAAGCAACAAAGAAATGTCATCAAGCAGTCAAAATGAGCAGTGTCAAAATGTTACTCAAGTAACATTTGCCTAAAACCAAACAAATAAATTCTACTCAAATATATTAGTTAAAAAATAATTCTCGTTTATATTTTTTCGAAATAAAACGAATTCCTTCTATGTGCATTACTTTTAGTTGTTCTAAGTTAATCTGTCTCTAAATTTTACTGGGAATTGCATTGAAAAAGGCACTTTTAGTTTAACTCTTTGTAAAAAATAAATGTTAGGAATAAAACTCTTTTTTTTTTAAATTCTTCACAATTTTTCCTTAACAAATGTTTTTATACTACGTACATAAGCATAATGTGTATATAATATACATAATCATAATGTATACAAATATATTGTGTATATAAGATTTTCAAGCCAATTCATTTTGGATTAGTAACAAACATATATTAAGAAAAGCTAAAGGCATTTAAGTTATAAACCTAATATCGAATTAATTCCCTGAGTGAAATATATCATATTTTATTTTTCAAATATTTTATTGCGTTATAAATATGAAACAATACAATTACAAATTAAAACAATAAATAATAAAAATAACAATATCTTAGAGATGTACATCCAAATTTAAACCATCATTTAAAATAGATGATATTAAATAGCATCCCCTTGAATTCTACGTGCAGGATAGTAAGTAACAATCAAATTTATTCTAAACATTAAATACTATTCATTCTCTGAAACTTGTATTATAAAATAATAAAAAATCGTATTATAAAATAATAAATAATAGGTTATTCTATAGTTAAGTGTAATCCCTTGATTCTCGCTACGTTGTGGTTGCGGTTGATCGCCAAGCTGGGCAAAACCAAATCGTATTCTGATTGCAATAGAGCAATTAATTGTTATGTGCCAACAAAAATCACCAATAAAATCGACAGACAAACAAAAATCACCATGTTTGCAAAGGAGCACTCTAAAATATAGTTTTACCAAACAGTAATTTTAAAATGCAACCTCATTTTTCTAGCATAAATTTGTAAATTTAATGTACTTTAATGTATACAGAACTATAATCAGGAGCTAAAAAATTAACTTATTTCTCTAATCTTCTTAAAAGGGGTAAAAAAGTAATTTCCACGTGAGAAGTAATGTAAATTATTGATAATATTATATATTCCATCAATTGCATAAATCTGATTAAATTCTATTCTGTATTTGCAGTCCAAAAAAAGTTTCATTTTTCCTAAAAGCGTTACTGAAAAATAACCTTAAAAATAAATAAATTATAAAAAACTATCACTTAAGGAGGTTTCTGTTTAATAGAATTGTATAAAAATGAAGATTCCTAAGAAATAAATGAGATACAGAGATTTTATACTGAAATTTTCAATTTTAATGTTTTTTTATGGAAAATATATAATAAAAAATAAGTAAATTACTTAGTATAATTTTAATCTCAATGACTCTAAATTAAAATAACTACTGCTTACAATTAACCGGTATTTCTATTTTTAATTATACGTACTGTTGACAAAATATTGACGTATTTTGACGTTGAATGCATTAAACATTTTACTATGGTAAGTGACATAATTTTGGGATACATTTTGTTAATTAAATTTAATTACTGTAGGTTTGTTGTGTTATGAAAAAATTAATAAAAAATCTGGAAATTATTTTTTTATATACTAATACTTTTATTACTAATATTTTTTCGCAAATTTCATTGAGAGAAGAGATAAATTTAAGAACTTTGTAAAGATTTATCAACAAATTGAAAAAATATTATGTAATGTATATTAGTTATTCAATAATTTTATCTATGCTTACAAAGAAGAAATAAATTTTAGATTGCTATTGTAAAAGAAAATTAACAAACTGCAAGATCATTAGAACGAATTCACAATAGAGACTATTGCTGATATTATTAATGATTATATCTGGAATGATCTAAATCATTAATTAAATCTCTGAAAACTCGACTCTATGTACCTAAATAATTTTAATAATCTCTTAAGTACCAATAGATTCTTTCTGGTTCTAAGCTATTTTAAAAAAATTCTTTTAACCAGAGGAATTCCCTAACGCAAGAAATTTGAATATTTAATATAGTCCATGTGGTGCCGAAGTAAATGATGAAAAATTCTGCAAAAATGACTATTTCCTTATAATTAATCATTAAATTGTTAAGCCAAGTATTCAATCATTAAGCTAAAAAAAAAAATAGCAGACAACTTTATCATAAATCACAAACAATTTACCTTGAAGTTTTATTTAAAAGTTAAAAAAAAGTTATTAGTTAAATTAAAAATAGTTACAGAATTTTTTATCTTATTACTTCTCTATTCTAAGCAATTATCTAGGGTTCTTATTCAAGCAATTGAATTCTTTTTTTACAATGCTATAATTTTTATGGTAGTTAAATGTTATTATTTTCTAGGAATTTTTGTATAATGATAATGCTACTTAAAGATAGAATAAAAAAGAAGAGACTTTCATTAAAAAAGATTATTTCTTGGAATACATATATAGTATTTTGGAAAATCATTAGGTAAACTTAAAGATTAAGATTAAACTAAATATCAATACACAGATGCTATCCAAATAATTTTACAAACATTTCCCAGAAAATTATTATTTTAGTTTAAAATAAGTTTCATATCACCACTGTAAGTTTTATTTCGTAAATTAAGAAAAATAGCATATTTTCTATAGAATCTTTTCTACGAACATTTTTTTTAAATTAAATTAAATCTAATCACAAATTTTTTGTTCTTTTTTGGAAACAGAATATAAAACCAAGTTCCAGATTATCAAATAACATAATTATTATTTACTGAAATAGTGATAAATTCATCCTATTTTTTTGTTTGCAAACTTCATATGTTATAGAATACCTGTAAATTTTGTCAATAAATTAGGGCAATTAGTTTTTGTAAAAAATGCTTACTTTCTGAAATCAAATATCACTTTTATATTATTAATATAATATTCTAAATAAACCGTTATAAAAGGCGTTCCAAAAAAGGTTTACTATCAAACATATTGATCCAAATATATTTAGTCCAATCATTTAAAAAGTCTTAAGTACTTGCTTAATTATCTGTAGAAAAGATTAAATTTAGTTACATTTATCGAACTAAATATGATAAAAACTAGCATAAATAATTTACTTTATCTTTTTCTGTAGACTTTGATCTTGTTTTGATAACACCACTGTAATTCTTATCCTTGAATAAGTTTTAATAATATTGGAAGAAATTTTAAAGTAGTTATTAATTTTACAAAGACATTATTTTATTTTGTTGAAATTTAATATCATTATAAAAACACATTTTAATCAGAATAAAATATAGTATTTGCATTAGAATTTGCTGTTTTGTGAATATTTTTTCCATTTAAAATGGCTGTTTAGCATTTAAGAACAAACATTTTTCAAACTTTCTTTCATATCTTGTAGAATAATTTTAAAATAAACAAGTAGCAATAGATTTTCCTTTCGAATTTCAATTTCTACAAATTTCAGTGAAACATTTTGCAACTCATTTTGCTGTTCCGAATAACTACCAGCATTTTTCGTATTACCCTCAAATTTCATTGCATGTTTAGGGAGAAAATGATGTTTTAACTTTTGAAATAGTAATGGCGGCTTCTAAAAATGTCAGTTTGAATTCTTTAAATTTTAGATCTTGTTTTTAAACATGTAAGTAAAATCACAAATAAAACTAAAATTTCTTTTTGCCAAATAAATAGAAACTCACTATTCAGATGCAATTTCATGTTTTTGCTAACTGTTGGCAATTTGCTATTTCATCATTTTATGTGAAGTCAAAGAAGATATTAGTACAGCTAGATGATTATGTTCATTGAATTCGCATACATAAAAGAAACAACTAGCAAAATAAATCTCAGATAAAAAAATATTATCCTGTCTCGTCTTATAAATGTATTTGAGAAAATAAGCATGCATGCAAATGATTTTTCTTGCATCATCTAAACATTTAGTTGAAATTTGAAACTGATATTTGATCGCATTTTTAGAAGTCAATAACTGTTTATATTTGGAAATCATATAGATAAAATGTGATTGCATAGTCAGCATTTCAATTCCCTTTTACAATGAATAAAAAGCATCAAAGTAAGAGATAATTAAAAAATAGTAGTGCTATTTGTTATAGTTAGATCTGAGTATATACTTTGAACTCAAATCTTAATTATTGAAAATGAGACAAAATTAAAATTTTTAAAACTGAATGTTCTAAGAAATCATGCAATTTCTCCCTTTATCAAATTTATTAAAATTTAGTTTCTGGATTTTAATACGTAAAATTAAATATTGGCATTAATTTCAAATAAAACATTTCTTGTACATTTCTGAATTTTATGAAATATGAATGGAATTACATTTACTGATATATATTGAATTTAAAATTAAAGGCAGCTTCTTCCTATTCTTAACTTTGTGATTTGGTACTAAATAAAGACATTAAGATGTCACAAACAGAATCCAATTTCTTAAATATATGATTAATAATAAAAACAGAAACTAAATTTGTACAATTTCATATTAAATTTGGTAAAAATGTTCTGAAAAGATAATAATTAACAGTGATTGTATTCTTCTTCAAATGAATTCGTCATCATGAAAAAAAGTACATAAGTTTAAAATTTAGAAACTATCATTCAATTAACTTTAAATAAATTACCATTACCATTTATTCAAAATATCATTAATAAATTGTTGTATATAAGATTTGATTACCTAAATTTATAAAATGAGCAGAATCTCAATAGCATTAATAATGTTTTGCTTGTTGCTTTTTGAGAAACACGAATGTATTATTTTGAACTTATTTGTTTATTAAATAAGGTATAATTGAAGAATAAGTTTCTTTGTTTTTAATTTGAGACGAAGTTTATGTTGGCTGACTTGAATCTCTAATGCCTAGATTCTGGATTGTAACAACAATATGTTGCGAATGCAAAACCTTTTCTTGAAATTAATCATTTCTCTTGCTGTGTGTGTACTTATAATATAGACTTGTGTCACTCCAATTATTTAAGAATTGCATGTTATTTGATCTATATTAATCCAATCTAAGGTCATTGGGCCAAAAGACCTAAACTTATTTTATAAAAGCTTATTTTGTTAGAACAGATTTACATTTACCCCTGTCAGAGATTGTTATATGGTAAGAAATGGTAGGTGAAAGCTCAAGTGTTTATTTTATATTTGACATTGGTTTAAATTCTATTGGCCCTGGTATTAATAATTACTTCGTTCATTCAAAGAATTTTTTCACTTCATTTATCAATATGTATTATAATCATATTTTATTAATTTCCAATGACATGTAAATGCTTAACACCATCACATGTATAGTAAGTGAAAGTTATTTTTCACATTTTAAAAAAGTATAATATTGATATCTAGATATAGTTCTTCGAAATACATTGTAATTTCTAAATTTTAAATGCATTCAAATTTTTAATTAACCTTTTCTATTTGACGAAATAAATATAAATAGAAAATATTAAAATCAAAAGCATTTGCATGCAGCAATTGTAAATAAATTACTTTGTAGAATATCCTAATTTTATTTCTAATTATTGTCCTTTTGGCTTGTCAACTATTTAACTAGTGAAATATGTTTTGGCTTAATTTATAACCTTTCATAATTATTGTCCTTTTGGCTGTATTTGACGTTTCTTGATATCGATATTTTGGTATATATTTATATCAAAAATGATAAGCATAGAGTCACTTTTACCATAGCTATGAAAACCTGATAGACTATTTTCGCAAAAAAATAATTTTTAGGCAGAATTTAAAATTTTCATATTCATAATCCAAATCCTACAGTTTTCTTAAAAATGGAATTTGTGATATTATCTTTCAGTTTTCAAATTAATAGATTATTATTTTCATGTAGAATATACGATATTTATTGGTAATAATATGACGAACGAATGGATCACTAATTATTTTCACTAAATGTAACTAGTTAAAAATTAATTGGTTCCAAATGAACAAAATAGTTGAACAAATTAACAAACAGAAAAACAAATTAACAAACAGTGCATTAAAAGTGAGAAATCTAAATTATGCTATACTGTGACTCACAAAAATACACTACTGCCAATGTTTGAATACTTAACACTCCAAACCTAAAGAGAAAAAATTTATTATCTAGCATTATATTAATGTATTGAAATTTCGTTGAATATATATATATATATATATATATATATATATATATATATATATATATATATATGTATGTATGTATATATACACTAAATAGAAAAGTTTTTGTAATAATATAAAAATATATAATTAATTCCCTGTTAAATATTGCAAAAAATAGTGATACTTTCAACATTCTAAATTATATTCTACTAAATTTATCAATAGTTTCACCCAAATGCTTACCAAATATTTTATTACATTAGTATCGTCTTAGGTATTGCCTAATTCATTAAATCAGAAAATATTGACTTTTGGAACAAAATTAGTGTCACAATGATTGATGTGGTGACAATTACGAGACAAAACTAAACTTAGTTGTTTACCTATTAAATTGAAATCTTTCCTTTTTTTCACCAAAAATATATAATATTTGCAAAAATTCAGTAATTGGAAAATTATTTATGATTAAATGTAAATTCACTTAATAAATGCCAATCATAAAAGAAGATTTATTTTATATCATAAACTATTTATACAGATTTAATTAAAGTAATTTATATAGGATTTTAAGTTTATATATATGTAATATATGTATGTATGTATATGTATATCGTAAATTGTTAAGCTGTTTCTTTATTTGTCATAAAATAAGGATAAAAAGTTAAAATTTGATTCATATGTGAAGAAAGTATGTGTTCACTATAAATAGAATCTTTTGTGCTGCATTTCTATAAATGGAAATGTTAAAGACGGGTACATCTTTTTCATACCAATTATTTTATGATGGTAGTATATCTACTATTTTAAATAGCATTTTATGAGGTGTTTGGAAACAGAAATTTCTCTAAAGATTTTCCTTGTCTCTTCATCTACATTATTTTGAATTGAAATCATATGCATAAATTTAAGTTGACGTAGATTGAATTTTTGGAAATAAAATCACCTCAATTTTGGATATTAGTTATTTTACACAATGTATTTCCTTAATAATCATAACGTCTATAGCAGCACACATACATTTTGCATGTGTTAATTATTTAATGAATCTTTGTGAAATAAATCATTACTTTTCATCATATTCATCAAATCATAAAAAAATGCATTTATTTATAGAGATTGCAAAAAAGTATTAAAAAATCTTATATGTTAAGTTCCACAATTTAATACATTACAAATTTTTTTTTAATATTAAGAGAAAGAGTTCTATGTACCAATAATTTACAATCTTGATTGGTGAGTAATCTGTAAACAATTTGTTAATAAAGAAAAATTGTTTATCTTCAGAATCTTAGAAAACGAAATAACTGGAAAATGTTACAAAAATAAATATAAATAAACAAGAATATCTGATTTACTTTAAAAGAAGTGGAAATATAAATTTAAGCAATAAAAGTTTTTGGTAAATTGAATAATTTAAGATAAAATCAGGACTTTTTATTTTAATTAATTCGTATGTATTTGTGCAAAAGAAAAATGACAAATATAAGTATTTTATTTTTTTTTTACTTTTGTCACGAAAAGATTTATATACTTCTATATAATTTTAAAAAACTAGAAGACCCATGTGTTTTTTTAATTTTTATAAATGCAAATTATTTTCAAAAGTCTTAATTGGCTAATAGAAATGAATCCAAAAGTTACAAATGCTGTTGAGTATTTTTCAATTGAATTAATTTATTCATAAATAAGAAAATAAATCTTTTACGTGGCTGTAATTTCAGACTGATTCAAGAATGGTATACATAAGTATACGTTTCTATAAATCTCACAATTTAATATATTTAATCCTCATTTGGTGACATCATTAGATTAAACTACAAAACTTCCAAACAAGAAATTATTTTTGAATCTTCCTATACTACTTTTCTAAAAAGCAACCGATAGTATATGCTCTTCAAATAAATTCAATTACAAACATATAAAATAATAGTAGAAATGCTTAAAAGAAAGAAACCATACACAAACTGTAGATTCTTTCCGCAAAATTGCTGAATTATGCAGTACAGTCAATGTATGCTGAAACATTGGCTAAATTTCTATACATGGAAAATCTTTGTCTTCAATTTTTCTTACTACACATCATACAAAACTAAAAGATCATAAGATAATAAAAGATCATATATTCATATATATATACATATATATACAAATATATATATATATATATATATACATATATATATACA
>JAPDSC010155725.1:0-31339 GCA_026290005.1 Latrodectus geometricus
AGAAAGAGAAATTGAAGAATTTAGTTACGAGTTAAATTTTGGAGTACTTAAGTAGATTATTATATGAATGTGGTAACTATTTTATGAGTGCTTTCAATCAAAAAACATAGTATGAGTATTATGAAAGTAAATAAAATTGAAAGAGTGCTGTTTATGGGAATATAGATTAGGAATCAGGTATATTTTTCATTTATTGCTATCTAAGTGTGATGCTCATTAGTAATCGCACACATTCTAAGATTAAATCTCCAGAATGAGTGCGATTATTATCATACATATTCTGAATATCATGACATATTTGATAATGGTGCTAATATATCTGGAATAAATTTCCGGACACCATGTCCATTCAAACATGAATGTTAGTAGATATTGTGCTGATGTTCCTGATATTTGGGTTAAGTCTAGACATCATATAACCATCATAAATATTCTAAATATGATGACTTTCTCAAAGCTCTAGAATCATATTCATTCGCATCTTCTCCTGTTTTCTTGAAATATTGATCTTTTGATACCAACTTTTAATTTAAAAATGAATTCAATACTTAGATCATGATGGATTATAAAAATCTGGAACAAAATTAAATGTTTCATAGAAAAGTAGATTCACCTATAAGGATCTTACAAATGCAAAACTGCTGCTAGATATGCATATATTCATACAAATTAATTATTACAAAAACATTTATTTTGAAATTAGAAATTTTTGATTTTTTTAATGATTAAGAATAAATTGAACCCAATTCAGACATCTATAAAAATCTATCTCCATAATTTTTGTAAATTTTTTTTGTAAAAGAATTCGAAAACAAACACTGCGAAAGATATAAAAATCATTAAAATTTGCTTGACAGAGGGCACCGATTTTGATATTTCTTAGAAATTTCTAGATAAATATAATGCGAATTGCCCGTTGCCACCTATGATCGAAGAAATATTGAATCACAAAAGAAACATTTTAACTAGCAAAATTACGATATTCCCATATTGCAAGTACTAATATCATAACGTTCTTATCTTTAAGATATTAGCGATATTTTATAGATGAAATATTTAAGATATCTCATTAGTAAACTCAAATATATCTCGCAAATCTAATTTTGAGTTCCATCATCTAACCAAAAAGAGTATTGTCATAAGATTTTTGAGAAATCATGATCAGATTAAGAATAGTAATTCTTTAATATATTAGAATTTTTTTATATCAAAAGTCATCATTTTCTGACTATGTGCTTTCATCGTATGGATTTAGTGCTGCTTTTGTCCCCAGATCAGATTTATTTCAGAGCATCACTTCTCAAAGTCTTGGAAGATTGTGAGTGTGATGTAGAGAATATTTTCAATAGCAACCAATTTTTGCTTTATAGGAGTAACAGTAATTGCAAATGAAAGTTAATTATAACTTCATCCCAAGATAAAGAAATTTTTTTCCATTGGGCAGCACTCCAAAGGTGTTTGTAGGCACATGAATTCCGTTCTGCTGCGATTATTACATTATTTCCACCAAATTTATAGAAAACAAGGTATTTTTTACTCATTCTGCTACAGAATCTTGAAAAGTCAATACATAATACTAAATCCGCCTATTTTTTTTTTTTTATCAAAAGTATAGTATAATGGAAATTAAATACATATCTAAGCATTTTAGCTTTATAATAAGTTTCTGGTTTTGAATAATTTTAATTCCTAAGCAGTTACACAAGTATATCAAATTTAGAATATTCCAAGTATTATAATTTTTTAAGCTAAGGAACTTTAAACTTTATCAAATTTTTGTACATCAAAATTGTTGTAAAAGTAAGGGACTCATTTTACGTGATTTTTTTCTTTGATCCAATGTCCTATAATTAGTTAAATTTATCACATGACTCACTAAATTGAAATTCTCAGTAGGAGAGATCTTCAAAGGGACTATATTATTTGCAAATTCATCTTTTATTAAAAACAAGCATTAACATGTTACAATATGCACTCAGAACGTGAAAATGTATTTGTACCTTTTATGAGTGTATTCAAAGATATCTTAAAAGAAATTTAATAAGGTTCTGAAGGATAATGATTTTTATGGCCTAAAATTAATATCTTATAGTGGTTCACTTTTAATCGAATCTTATTGGGAAATTCTTTTTCGTATAGTTTCTATACTGTATATATTATGTTGTGTAAAAATAAAATTAATAAAAAAATTATGGGAATCTGAATAAGATCAACTTAAGTCATCAAGATTAAAGGTGGTAAAATTAGAAATAATAAAGGATAATGATATTATAAAAATTGAACTGAAATACTGAAAAATATTTACCTCCTGATGTCAAACATAAAAAAGATATCCCTACAAAAATCCCAGTAACAATATATACGTTACATTGTTTCTTCATCTTATCTTCTTCCTAAAATAACAAAAAAAAAAATATTCTAACACAACTACGACAAAATTTTCTTTTATTATTTACGAGATTTACTTAACTTCACTTGGGAACATTAAAAATAGTGCAACCAAAAAGGAGCATGGGATTCAAGTGAAATTTAATACACATATTGATGCACATGAAAGATTCACTTGATCCCAAAATCAAGACAGACAAATAAAGTGCAACTTCAATAGCACATGGAACCGCCTCCTGCTGCAACACATGCCCCACACGGTCCGACAACGAGTTAACTAGATTTCTGATATCATTCTGAGACAGATGTGCCTACAAATCTTGAACAACTAACTCCGAATCTTGTACATAGAGACACGGCAGCACCTGACGTTTCAGATGGTCCCAAACATGCTTTATCGGAGACAAATTCGAAAATGGGCTTGGCCATGGAAGAGTCTGAACATGACGTAAGAAATCTTGATCAACTCGAATTGCCTCCTTACATACTTCGAGCTGCTTATATACTTCAAGACATTATCTTGCTGGAAAATTGCCCCTTGAAGACCATTTAGGATAGGTTTCACGTGAAATCGAAGAATAGCATTAACTTAACGATGACTTGTTAAAGTTCCACGTGCCCTAACTAAAGTCGACCAGCTATCACATTCTATTGACCTCAGTCCATTACTTCGGCGGTGCGGGCAATATGCCGCATGAAAGAGTGGATGAAAGTGTACCATTCATCAGGGTGGCACCACAACCATCCACATTATTACCTGTTCCCAAAAAGAAACCGGAATTGATCACTAAACACCACGATATACCAATCGGTGGCATTTCACGTCGCTCGCACCACTGTAGGAGGAGTCCCTTATTTTGCGACAGGCAGTGCACGAAACGGGTGCTTGGACAGCAAACTCGCTTCGGAAAAGTGTCTATAAATGCTTTGTAGAATAACTGGCAACATTAATTCTGCTTGTATCGTAGCACGAGTCACTACGGGATCCACGAAAATTTGCCGCGCGATCCTTTAATCCTCTCGCTTCGTCGTCTTCCTGGTCGTCCCAGACCTAGTATGCCACAGGTGGATACCATCTCGTATCCGCTGCTCCCAAAATGTTCTGACGGCACACTCCGAACAATCAACCTGGTGAGCCACACAGAGCTTCGACCAGTCTGCGGTTTTCAAGCCGATGATGAGGTCATTCTCAAACTGTCTTAACTGTGCGAAATGTTTTCTTACACATTTCTTAGGTATTCTTCGCTAAAAATACTGCAAGCCTTGACATGCGATCTTCACGTGTTTGAATCTGCCACTCAGCGCCGGTTCATATAGAGCCCACTTCCAAATTGTAGTGCACTACCGTTTGTGGAGTTATGCACATTGGCACGAAATTCTGATCATTTGCATGTCAGATCTCATTGTATTTATTTGCAAAGTTTCGTACTTGTACCTTTCTTTCTTCTTGCTGCGCTATTTTCTATGTTCCTGAGTGTATTAAATATTAGTTTTAGAGAAGTAAAGTCGTTTAGAAGCAAATGAATGTACTAATTTCTGAACTGAATTGGATAATTAATAATTTCGTAAGCAATTAAATCAAACTTTGTTTTAAAATTAAATCTACTTTTAATTTAAACTATATTTTAAATAATTAAAATATAGAAAGTATGAACAAAAGTATAAATAAAAATGGAATAGTTAAAATCTTTGCAATATTAGAAATTAATTTAACTAATTAAAAAATATACATTGAATTAGATTTTCTTATTTATTTATATTGCAATAAGTTTATCTACGCCTTTTATAACTATGAATATATACCTCTGATGAAAAATATTTAAAAATTTTTCAACAATTTCTTTCACAGCCGAAATACAGTTTGCTTTCATATTTCAGCATTTTTATTATGTATTAAATTTTTTCTCTTATTTCTTTGATATATTATCCAATAATAAATGCAATAATAAATACAATACATAATAAATACAATTATCATGCAGTTCGTAATTTCAAATATTCTTTTATTGTTTTACAGTCTTTTACCTATTAATTAATGCAATTTTAATACGAGTATAAAATATTTCCACTTAAATAAAAAAAATCGTAAAAACTTTACGATTTACTATATATATATATATATATATATATATATATATATATATATATATATATATATATATATATAATGAGAACACTTTTAGGTATCATCAATAGTAGGGAAACATAAGTGCTGACTGAGATGAGACACCGAGAACAACTTCGTTCATATTGTGCCGTCTTTTAGTTTTAGCTTTTGAAATTTAATTAATCATTTATTCCACATCGTAAGTAATTGAAAAGCAAGCAGGTGTCTCTTGCATCTTGCATATTAACTTGTCCCATGTACTCTTATCAGATTCAAGTCAGATGACTTAAGTGGTCAATGTCATCTAATAATATTATTCATATTAAAAAAAAAATTCTTATCTGGAAAACCTTACAAAACAAGTTTTATCCTTCAAGACCATGAGTTTGAGATAATAATTTTCGGAAAAGTCGGATATAAAGTTGTAAGATCTCACCCCTAATGTAAACAATCAGTGTAATATTCGTAAACTTATGCAAGGGTGGGCAATCATTGATTATTATGCTATATCCTACTTCTTTCTTGAGTTTTTTAGGATTTGGTACATAACAAAGCATTTCAGATTAATTATAAGCTATTATTTAAAAGATGCGTTGAGATTCATTGTATAAAAAACACATGTCCAGTCTGATTTTCTCCGAGAACAGTATTCGAATGAGATACTTTCGAGATCAGAGGCTTATAACACACAAAATAGAGGTATCCTGCCATAGAATTCGAAAATTGAACAGTTTGTTTTAATACATTTTTTAATAGGAATGCAGGGATGGATGAAGATTATTGATAACAAGTAGATGTTTGATGAAATTTTGTAATAAAACAGACGGTTGTTTTTGCCATTGCACACCTTGCAGATATTTTTCTACAGTATGTGCCTCAACAGAGGTCTCATTGGGTTGCCTTAATTGCGACATGAGTTTAGAATGACTCAACTCTCCTTCGATTTAGAACGTAAATATGTCTCCTCAATATATGTTTTTGAAGACAATCCCATGCCTACAATTGTGAAGATAGATTTAGAAATATAAATCCTGCAGATTTTGTTAGAAGTATGTAAAAAAGAAGTATGTCAGAAAACCATTTATCTACTGTTTGTCTCAGCAGAATTCGAGCAAATAGTCAAGTCATTGTTTCGCTTGCCGACCAGTAGTCAGCGTGCCTGATTGCGGAGGGAAAGTCCTGAGTTCGAATCCCGGTTCGGGGATGAATGTACTTTCTCACTCTCTTACCTTTGTCCCTTCCTTGCATAAATGGGTTGTGAATGTTTGCCTACCCTATAAACGGGTACCTATGGCCTGTGTATACTGAGGAAGTCTGACTTCACACCAAATTACGGCTCAGTTGGAAAAATGGAGCAGCGCATCTCATAATGCTAGCCTAGCTGGCACAAGACGACAACAACATTGTTTCACTTGAAAGGTATTTTTCCAGTTAAAAAATTCAATGCATAAATTTTTCTGAATATTTTTAATTTTGTGCAGTTTTATTTATTATTAAATCAACTTATTCATTTGAGAATGAGTTCTCTTACATTTACCAAACGAATTGATCATAATTATTAAAAATTGTTAAATTCTTCACATGTTTGTCGTTTAACTTCTTTATACACATGTTTAAGATGTACATTTGTTTTCTATACAAATAATAATTATTTGTTATAGGTTTGAAAAAATTACAGACAAATACGGTAGAAGCGCGTTTTTACGAATCTCTAATTTACGAACACTCACGATTTTAAGAATTATTGTGATCATTCCTTAATAGGCCTCTATAGACAGAATCACAATTTTGATGTCTATTTAAGAACTAATTTTTGAAAAATCTCTTATGAACTCCCTTTTATCCAATTTTTATTTGCGTTTATTTTTTTTTATCTTTATTGTCTTACTCATTTTTATTTCATAATTGAGAAACATGGATCGAAATTATATTATTTTATGATATTTGAGTTGCGGATAATTAATTACAATATTAAATATTATATAATCAACCTAAGTTTATATTCTATATTGTTAGGTAATCAACCTAATATTATATAATCAACCAAAGTATTCCAAAATCGAAATTATTTAAAATCGAAATTAAAGGAAAATATTTTTCATAAATCTTGATTTATGTGAGTAGACTTAGAGCTGTGAATAGAATATATCCTCAAGTATTATTTACCCTGGATTTGTTTTAAGCAATCTGTGTGGAATTTCTCAAGCTTAATATAACTTCCGACTTTGCAAGCATCTGAGCGTTATCAATATAGCTTCAATGGAAAACATCGTAGGATACATTTGGCAGGAGATATGTCTTACAAAGTAAATAGCTTTATGAAATCGACATTTTAAACGCAATAATATTATGCATGTATGCTTGGAATGATGTAGGGGAAAAACCGATATCTAAGTAATTTTGACTTGCGTGTCTTGTTAAATAAACTACTGTAACTAAAAAAAAGGCAAAAAAGAAAAAAAAATTGACGAATTGAGTAAAGATAAGTGATTCATCCCGGAGCTTCGACAAAGCAATCTACTGCTCCCCGAAATTTCACTTCAGGGCTTTTTAATATGGTTCAGATGCTATTTGTCAGTAAGAATTATTAGATGATTGAAAACAGTAAATGAAAACAAAAGAATGAAGTATAAAACAGGATGAAAACGGCTGTAACCATCTGCAGATAAAATACATGAATGGCTGATAAAATTAAGGTACTTTTTGAGGAAAAAAAAAGGTGAAATGCTTTTTTACATCGAAAAAAAAAATGTGTTTTTAAGCATGCAGTTTTGAAATAGAAAAAAAGTAATTAATTTAACTGATTTTTCCTCAATAAAATAAAACTATAAATTTCTTTTGTGTCAATTTTTTGCATGTTTTTTTCTAATAATTCTAAATAGTTTTCTTAGTATCATTTGTAGAGACTTTATTTCTTAGTATTATTTGTATATTACCATAAATATTTGTAAAGAGAGGATCTTAAAAGTGTTTTTCACCTCTAACAGTTATTTCTCTATTTACGAACTTTCGATTTTTAAAATTATTTTATCTGTGTGTTCGTAAAATAGGACGTCTACTGTATTGAAACACTGTTTCCATTATTAAAACTCTGTTGTTTTTCCCATTCGACTGTTTTAGACCCGGATGGAGAAAAAAAATAAAAATGCGTCTGAGCGTTATTGCGAGACAAGTTTCTTCCATTAGAATGTTTACTTGTATGTCTTTATAGCATATCGCATCTTCTGTGAAGCAATATTTTTAAATTAAATTCGAATGATAAATTGATTGAAAAAGTATCTTTTTTTTTTTTTTTTTTAAATAAATTTTCTTTCTTAATGCATCAAAATTATAAAATTTGAAAACTGCATCGAAACTTAAATATTTCAGTTAAAAATTCTACCAATATAATCTATTAAGTACTTCAGACCTTAATAAATATAGCTAATAAATTATGCAAAATAGAAAGTTCGTAAAATAGAAAAATTTTGTAATAGGTTATTGAAAGATCTGATATTTTTTTTTTATCAAACTACTCTTTCTTTTTGAATAAAATACTATTTGAAAAAATATTCAGTATGCACTTTAAGAAACACATGCAAAATAAGATTTACATTTAAAAACTGTATTTATTTTCACTTTATTAATGAAAAATCACACAAAAGTAATCTTTGCTTTTATTTTAAAACTATACTTTTAAAAATATATTTTCCCAATTTTTTTTTCACAACACATATCAAAGCTGTTTTTTTTTTCCTCAAAAAAATGTTTGTATCCTGTAAGCCATTCAGCTCTGCTTATTTTATGGGCAAACTTTGCACAAAATCATATTCTTCTAATTCAATATCTGAAAGTTCTTTTTCACTTTCAGGCAGCAAAGGGTTTTTTGTTGGAGTTTATTCATCTTCGCTCACAAGAAATCAAGTAAATTACTTTTCTTCACTTACAGTGGATTCTTTAATAAAGCTTGAATATTGAAATGCTCTTTATATTGTCTTTCCTTCAACATCATTCCAAGCATTGACAAATGCTTTATTCTTAGAAGCTCAAATTCATTATGCCGCTTTACTCTAAGCCCATAACCTTTCTTTGCAAAAGCAACCTGCGATTTTAAAGCTGTCGATTATGCCCAGATCCATAAAATGTAAGGAGGAATTTGCATTAAGCGTGAGGAATTCCACAGGAATTGATTCAAGATCCAGGGATTCAACCTGAGCAGTGCACTTATCTACAAATAGAAGACCTTTATGATTTTTCGATAAAAAACGTTCAAGTCTGTCAGCCATTTTTCATAAATGCTTGCAGTCATCCGATCTTTAATATTATAATATCTTTAATATCAACTGGTAGTTTTAGAACATTTTTGTGAAATATCCAAAGTACCAAGCATTAAATATTTTATTATGTATAGCAAAGGCAGTTTTTTCTGTTTTATTCATGTAGGCTGTGATCAACACTGAAATTCTTTGCTTCGCTTTTTAACCCCTATTACAATTAGGGTTTTTTTCGGGTAAGATTTTAAAAATAGACTTATCTAATCAGCGTTGAAAACATCCTTTGGGTCATATTCGGAAAGTAGTGATTTTAATACTTCTTCTTTGCATTCAAATTTTGAAATTTTATTCGCAATTTCACTTTTAAAATTCTAAAGCTCAATGTCTGGATTAAAAATTTTAAAGTCAAACCATCTGATGTTTTAAACTCTTATCTTCAGCTTCCTACAGCAGTTAGATTACCATACATAATTTTAATGACATTACCATCTACAGGAATATCCATTCCTCTCTTTTTTAGTCAAGTAAGTTTAAGAGGCTTTGCTCCTCTACAATATTTTTGAGAGGGGATATTTTTTTCTGTTACTGTTTGCTTGTTCTGAATTTTTAAATTTATCGTAAAGCTGTTCTTCAAAATTCTATACTTTTTGATAATTTTCTTCGTGTTTAATATTTTTTACTTCGACTAATAAACACGCTCTTTCTTCAACTGTGACAAATCCTACAGGGAAATGATCAATTATTTATGAAGCTTCATAAATAATTGAGAAGTTCGGATGAAATGAAACCAACTACAGAACAAGAGTTCTTATGTTCAGTTTCCCTTTTTATATGTTCTTACCTCTCTTAAGGAATCAGGTTCGACACCAAGTTCTTTCTCATCTAATAATGTCTCTTCCCACAATGTCTGGAATGCCTGCAAGTGTCGCTTGGTGATTCAAGAAAAAATCTAGTTCTCAGACGTTATTTGAAAAAAGAGAAGAATCAAATAAAAAATAATGAAATAAATCAGCTCACAAAAAATAAAAAGAAAATGATACCGAAAACTATTTGTCAGAGACGAAAGTTTACAAAAAAAAAAAAAAAAAAAAATTAAAAGTTTAGTTTGTAATTGGCCATTAAAATTATATTTGTTTCTATGGTGACACGGTAGGGACTGGTTTCTAAAAATGTGGGCGCTCGTAAATTAGAGGTTCGATAAAACGAGTGTCAAATGTAGTATATTAGGAAAATCACGCTTGAAATCATTGTGATTTTTTATAAAGTAGTGAAAAAATGCATTTCATATATAGCTATGACTTTTTATGATGTTTAAATACTTATTATTGTATCTATGCAATTATTGATTTAAAAGATCTTTTTATGAAAACATTTCACAATTCCCTAACTCAAATATAATCTATTTAGCATATCCACATACATTTAAGACAGTACAAGGATTTAACTAAACACAAATAGCATTTAAATAATTAATAATTTTATTAGTTTTAAAAACAAATAAGGAAATACGGCTGTCATGACTCAAAATCTAATTTTGTATATTTGCATTATTTTCATACATGTGGAAATAAGGAAGCTATATTTACGTAGACAGTTTACAAAAAAGTGTTACAAAAGATTGTAATTTTGTATATTTGCTTTATTTTCATACATGTTGAAATAATGTAGCTATGTTTACGTAGACAGTTTACAAAAAATTGTGTTACAAAAGATTGAAAATAATGCAAAAATACAAAATTACATACATGTTGAAATAATGAAGCTATATTTACGTAGACAGTTTACAAAAGATTGTGTTTCGAAGCAACGAGTAACATTCAATACTTTTTATAAATATTCGTACAACATTAAATGAAATACAACTTAATCAGAACATTAATTTGCTGGTATCCACATTCTAAAAATAAACTGGTTACCAAATTCATAGATGAAGATATAATTTACAAAAAAATAAATAATAATTAAATTAAAATAAAAAGCTTGTGTTTGGAACCATACTTAATATAGAAATACCTACAAGAGCTCTATTATTTTATTTGGTGTTCTTATTGAAAAACGTTAAATTTATAAATCACATAATCAGTAGTAAGAACGGCTTATATTTTTAAATTATAAAATGTGATATTTTAAAACTTCAAATAAAAAAAATTACACAAAATCCATAACTTGATCCTTTTAGTGATTCTATTGCAGCTATGATAGCATTCGCATCACCAGAATACGAAAGAGTGCTAGTTTCTGATTGAGAGTTGGAAGAGTTATTAAATATTAGTCCCTGATATGTCTACGTTGACAAATTCGAAATTAATGCCATCTCGCTTTCACAAAATAAATGAACTAAAAAGGATTGCATATGACATCATCGGATCTTCACGGACGAAATTGTCTGCTTACTGTCTAGATAGCAATTGAAAATAAACATGAATTACGATTCATCTTGTGAAATGTACACATTAATTATTGATGAATTAGTATTAACCGTTTGGATACTGATATGAGGAGAAAAAGAAATTTGAATTGCACATAAGTAAAGACTTGTAGCAAAAAACATTCCTATTTATATCATTCAATTTTTATGGATCTCAAAGGGTATACGGAAACATATAGAAACAACCACGTTTTCCGTTCTCAGTTGTTTTCTTCTCGAAGTGAAAGTATCTAATTGAAGTAAGAAAATAAATTAATATTGCATTTATATCGATTCTATCAAGAACATTTCTTGTGTTGCCTATTGTTAAAATTTCAATTCGGGCTATCGCACCAATATAACAAAATATGTTGATGAGTAGCTGTAGTGAGATGAAAGTACATACAAAAATATATTAAAAAGTATAAAACACTTTTCTAGTTATAATCATAAATTATTTTGAATGAAAATTTTTGTGAAATTCTCAATAAATGTCAGTAGCATCAAGTATAGGCCATAGTATAGGCAAAGACGTGCAGAGAACATATAAATAACTGCCAAGTTTTCCGTCCTCACAGTTGCTTTCTTCTTCTCGAAGTGAAAGTATCCAATTGACCAAAAGAAATTTTTGATTTCTTTTACTAGTCCCTATAAATTCAAAAAAAAAATTTACCAAGATATTTTATCCGCAACTATTGATTTGTTTTCTAAAACTCCTTGATCAACATTTTGTTTATTTGTATTTTATTTTTGAATTTCGTAAAAGTGATCGAAAAGTCTAATTATTCTAATCTCAAAATAATTTGAATTGCTTATATATAAACTGTTTAGAGCTGGTTAACTCAAGCGATGCAGAGAATGAAAATACGAATCCTAGAGTCTGTTTCTTCTATTCGAATCACTATAAAATATCAATGGTTTAAATTTTTATTTTAACAGTATTTACACAGATATTTAGCAAAAATTTTGTTAAAATATTTTTTAACTTAAATAACTTAACATACAACGAATTTAATTTTTCAATTTAAATTGCAAAATCTATTTATAGTTAATTTAAGTAAAAACGGAAAATGTCACTGTTTAAGCATGGATTTGTATGAATTGCTGTCAATATTGTGTTTAGTCATAATTTAATGTAAATAACATTTTAAAACGGAAATGCATTTTTCCCCTATAAAAGTAATGAATTTTATTAATTAAATTACCCTATTACATGTTAATTTTTTCGAGAAATAAGTAATATATATACATAGTTTTAACTATCCTCATCATTTGATTATGATAAAAAAATTAAGATTTCCCACATTAAATTTATTTAGTGAGTCTTTTTCTGTGGAAATTTTATTTGAACACAAACTCTACAACTTAAAGTAGATTCCAAGCCACAACAATTGAAATTGCATTCGAACGCAAAAACTGCTGAATTAAAGATTGAGAGTGTTGACCATTTAGTTGTCAAATCAGTGTTGGTGCTATTTAGTACAATCAACAAGTATAGAGAGTCAGAGGATATATACACATATAGTCTCGTATTATGTATATAAAAATTCAAGTGCGTATTTTATTTTTGTTTTACGACAAGAGTTTCAACAGTTCACGTGATTTGAAAACATTTTAAAATATATTTCGCATTTAGTAGGTGGCTTTCTGTAATAGTTTATTTGCATAATAATATTTATGAAGAAACTAAGAAATCATATTTGTTAGAAATTGTTATTATAATTAAGAACATGATTCTGGAATCGATGGAAGCTTGAATTTTTTTTTTTTAGTCTTCTTTCATATCCATCACTTATACCCACTCTACCTCTAAAAATTTTCAGCATTTTGCCTTTCACAATTCAAGTTCTAGGATTTGACGTTCACTTTGAGTGTGGGTGTTTGTAGTTCGAAACGGACTTCAAACCTAAGGTCCCAGCTGAATTAACTCGTGAGTAATATGTTGTCACCAGACATAGAACGACAAAAATAAGTAAACAAACTCCTAAAAATGCCATTCTTTTTACAGTAATAGGATTATAAAATAATTTGATATTAACAAATTGTTTTAAATTTTTAGAAAATGTTCAATTCGAGACAAGCAAGTTACAATACATGAAAATGGATTCATACATGAAGTTATACACATAAATTATGTGATTGTTTCTCCAATTCTCATGTACTGTTATTTTCATTAATTCTAAATATTGAAATTTATTTATATTATTGAACAGGTGAAATTCAGAGTCATTTATTCAAAAGTTTTTTTAAAACTTTTTTTTTTCAGTCAAGATTTAAAAAAAAAAATTAAAATATCGAATGAAAGAAAGTTTTACATCATATATGTTATAAGTTGTTAACATGAAGTATATAAACTGTATTTCAATATTTAAATACCCAAATATATCACATGCTGATGGGTTTTTTTTAATCTGTCAATTTAAGTGGAGCTATATTTATTCAAGGTCCCACTAAGGCATTATCAAAAATATTTGCACTAAAGAAATGATATCTCACTGAATATTTATATTCAGCTAAAAATAATTTTCTTCTTCAATCTAATTTGCAAATTTTAAAATATTTAAAGCATTTTCAAATAAATTAGATTTCAAAAATTAAGAACATAAATGAGACTGTAAAATAAGCCAAGAGACAAATATGTAGTTCGTATATTGAGAATAATGTTATTCTAGATCCAAGCTTCATAAATACACCTTCATAAATTTGGAAAAATTGTTACCATTCCCCTAAGAGAAATTGAATTCATATTTATTTTATGTGTTATTGACATTTATTTATATTTTTTGTCGTATGTTTACGCGATGCATTAGAATAAAAAATGATATTTTTATTGTTATATAATTAAGAAAATAATTTAAAAATAAGCTTTATACGTACATATTTCAATTCACTTTGAATATTTCAACAAAAATTTAAATATGGAAAATCATTAAGCAAGATTATAGTAAGTTCAGTTCTAAGTTTTCAAAACGGATGGTTGTTTATTTGAAAATGTTTAGTCTGAAAATGAAACTATACAGATCTAAACAACGCGTCCTTTCTATCCATCAGCAAACTACTTCTAGATAGCGGAAAGATACACTTAAGTAGGGGATACAGAATAGTTAGCGCTTGAATATGAATAGTAAATATTTTGTGTGGCACACACAAGTTAAGTCTTTTTCTAAACATTAAGTGATCATAATTTCATTATGGTGAATGCTAAGATAAAAATAAAATTTATGAGAGCCATTTAATAAAAAGGTAGAGCTTTTCTCCGTTAAGGAAAGCACTCTTAGATGTCAGAAAATACAATCGTGAAATAAACAATTAAATAACCAAAATATTTTTTGATTAATTTTATCAAATATTAAAATATCAATGCTCATTGTAATTGTAAAACCATAAATGACATTTAAAGAATGTTACAAAATCAAATGTAAATAAATTCTCATTATAACTGTCAAAGTAAAAGAGAATATTCAGATAAACATTGCTAAGATTTGCATGTTTTTATCTGAAACCCATGAAATTAAAAAGCGCTAAAATGTTAAAGGACAAATTGGATATGAATTTAAATAAATTACGTACTAACAGATAGATAATCTTGCATTTGTGGCATTTTGATGTTTTGTAATTAAAATGAAAACATCAATCCTGTATATTTCCTTTTCTGAAGTACATTAAATTCTAAAATTGCATGCATTATGTACACAAGCGTTGCAAAATGTCAAAGATTCAATGCCTAAATGGATACATTTTCATAATTTCAAAAGAAATTTATTTCGATAAGGAATTAGTTGGATTTTTGATTTTATAGTTATTTTTTTTCAACTGACAATGCCTTATTAAACTTCATTAAACCATATATGTGTTGACTAATCATTATATATGGTTTAAGTGGATTCTAAGCCACTGCATAAACATCAACAGACGAAGTGGGAATCAAATCCCCTGATTGTTTATCGCTTTTAATGAAACAATTTTGTCATTTAAATTATCTCATATATGATAATTGCTGTTCTTATTGAGGAAATTAGAGGTAAATATACTTAAAATACAAGTTCGTCACACTTTAAGTTTGTACAAAAAATTAAAAAAATGGGGCTGCCTGTACTGAAATTTAAATACTATCTTTGAATCTTTAAGTATAAGATGAATCATTAGAACCAAGTACGACCAAAATTTCCCTACGAATAAAATCTGGAATTACACCAGTCTCTTTCCAGTCATTTAAAATAAATTACACATTATCTATAAACTAGGTGGGAAATGAGCCCTTTAACTATTGAATTGAAGTAATTCAGGAACTTGGGCTCCTCATGTTTGTAAATACCTCAATGGTTAATTTTTGCACATGTCTAATTAGACCGACAATTTAAAGTGGATTCTGAATCACTAAAATCATATAAACTCGAGTTGGGATTAGAACCCAAACTGTTGAACAAAACACAAGAGCGTTGTTCATTCAGCTTCTCCGATTTACCACAGGTTGGGAATATAAAATTCAGTCTTGAGTGTTGTATCTTTATGGTCACTTTCTTTGATTACCAGAACTAATCCAATCAGCCTCTATAATTTTAAATGTATTCCACACTTCAAACAACCATGCCCAAAATTAGAATAGAAGGTTAGAATCATTGATATCAAGACGACTGAGCATTCAGCTGCTGTATTAGCTCATACGACATGGAAAGCAACTATTGAAACAAAGTTTCAATTTGATTGAAGTACCAATAAAGAAAGCAATTAAGGGAATATGCATAAAACTTATAGTTGGGTTTACGTATAGAAGAGTACTAAATATGATATCTCGAATTAGTTTGGGTTTTGTTCTACAATCGCTTTCTTTACACATGAATTCAAATTTCTAGTAGCTACAGTTTCAAAGAATTTTGAATCTCAACAATATTATGCCAAAAATAAAAATCGTTAACTGTTAAACCAAATCCTAGAATGATAAATATTGAACTGCTAGTTCATTTACTGCTGCTTAACACATTCTTTTAGTGTAAATTAATACATAATATAGTTATTGATGGTTAAAGTAAGTGAGTGAAGCAGAGAGTTTTAATACCATAAAATATTCAATTAAAAATATATTTTTCGAATGTTTTGTCAACAAATTTACTTCAAATTTAAAAAAATATATTGAAAAACATTTTTAGCATAATAACATATTTAAATAAAATAATTCTACTTAAAAATAAATATTGATTTCAAATTATTTATCGCGAAACAATGAAAATAAGATTTCCTACCTTCTACCATTGGCGACAGCTGTCGGGATTAAAGTTATTCTTCCCCGACAGAAACAATTCCACCCAAATAATGATTTGTAAAGAAGCCTATGATGTCATGTCGCAGTTTTTAGTTCCTTCTCAGGAAATTTGGGAGAGGAAGGTCGCTTCACAGGGTCAATGAGGAGAAGCATCTACGAGATTCGCGGATTGATACTACTCGGATTATTTTCACTTCCTTTTTTAATTTAAATAGATTACAGTATTTCCCATCGATAAATAAGGCAATGATAGAATCTTCAATTTGTGCGAAACAAACTAGTTTTCACTTGTTTTCTTTAATCGCAAAACAATCGATTGATTGGTTACAAGAATCACTTTAGTGATTTTCAGCCGTTAACAAAGAATAATCAAAAAATGGTAACACATTGCTTCTGGTAAATATACTTAAATCAAATTGTTTCGCATTTGTTGTCATAATAATTTTATAAACTGGTAATTAAATTAGATTTGTTATCATTAAACTACAAAATAATAAAAGCTATTTCTCCTATAAAAGATTTTTTTAAAAAAAGGTATAACAATAAAAAATATGTAAAAATTTACATCCAGTCAAAAAATACATAATGAAAGAAATATCTTATTTAACAAATTAAGGGACCTGCAGGATGCATATAAAAATAAGGTTCTTTAATTTCTTTAGTAATATTTTCCTCAATTTATTAAAATTAATTTATATTAATTTTTTAAAATTATGTTTACATATTTCAAAATAATGACGTTAATTAGATTCATTATAAGATTATTACCATTTCCTTAAATTATAAATAAAAGTTAATAAAATAAAAATTAATTAATTTAATGAAAATTAAATTCTTATGAAAAAACAAATGTTAATTAAATGCAAAAAATATTTAAAGTTTTTTTAGTAAATTTTAAATCAAAATTAAGAAAAAAAACTCACTGGGAACTAATTAAATAAAACAGTTTCTTTTCCAAAAATTATTGATAAAATTTTGTGGTTCCATTCTCTTACAAATATGAAAGCTTATAAATAAGACTTAAAAACAACAATTTAATGATAATTAGCGTTTAAAAATTGAACTTTGAGATTTTTATGTATTAATATAAATGCATTGTGAAATGATATGTTGTACTAATGTCATTACCTAATGAAACGTGATGTATAGACTTATACTTTGTTACCTATTTAAAATTTAAATCCATAAAGGTAATTTTTTTTAAATATTGTACAGATGATACCAGAGTCGGATATGAAAATGACAAAACACATCCAATACAAAATATATATTTATTTCAAAAGATTAAAACCTCAAATTTATACATTACAGATAAAAACAATAGAAATGTACAGTTAAACATTAATAGTTTATACACATTTAGTAAATATATGATCCCTTTAAAATGCAAACCATCTAAATTTGATTAAAAAAAAAAAAACTTTAGAAATGAAATAATATAGTGTCTTTAGTTTTTTCATGCACAACAAAGTCATAAATTATATAACGATAAAAAGAGGATAAATGCACTCTTAGTTTTATATTAAAAACACTTGAAATTTTCGTGCAGTTAAAATGAGGGAACATGTCTTTATTCTGTTATTCTTAACTACATTTTCTGAATTGTATATGCCTTCTTCGCCAAATAAGAGCTACCTTATTTTCTTATTTACAGATCTTATTTTGTTTCTTAAATGAATGATTGTCATCAAGAAATTGATACTAATATCAAAGTCAAAAAAAGCTATTTTGTTCAGCATTCATCGGATAAATGGTACTTTTTGTCACTGGGACCAGATTTGTATAATTAAATGTATATTTAAAATCCCCAAGAGGTTCATTTATGAATAGCCATTTAAATTAAATAAGATTAATTCATCATAAGGGAGGTTAGTTTCATTGAAATTTTTTCCATAAATATGAAAATTGTTCTTACATTGATTGCCTCTTCGTAAGATAAAGAATTTAGAAATAAAAAAATGTTCAATCTCATCAAAAATAATAATAAAAAAGACGATTTTGGTGATTATTTTATGCATCTAGTTTTCCACCAAATATTGAATCTTTGGCGACATCACGGAATCTGGCCCTAATAACAGAAAAGTACCACATAAATTTAGCAACGACAAATGTACGATTTGGAAAATAAATTTTGGGAAGGGCGAAATTACTCGTTCGTTTGCCATGCCTTCACCACACCCTTGGCCTTTTTATCCGATTATAAGCGTCAAGCCAGTACATGTTTATGGCTTTATTAATAGAAGTTAGGAATATTTTTTAGTGACACAATGCATAATATCTTGCAAAGTCTGCTTTTGTTCTTGTTGATTTGAAAATTTGATTCCAGGTGTCAAATTTTTAAAAGATTTAAGACCAATAGCAGGTATTAATGATAGTCAAAGCGAATAGAAATAAAAGTTAGAATGCTGGTGAATGTAGAAAATCCTATACATTTTTATTTTAATAGTTCATTAAGTTATACTAACAGTGCAAATCACCATTATCAGTATCATAAAATAATAATTAATGAATGAATCATTTAGCATAAGAATAAGTTATTCAGCATTAATGGTTAATAGGCAAGGGCGAGTGAGGCGTTATTAGCTACCTTTCCCTAAGCAGAGCTTTAAGTTAACGTAATTATGGAAAATTACGGACTAAAGCAATGGCTAAACAAACTAAGTATTAAAGTTAAATAGCTAAAAATGCGTTCAAACATTCGCCCTCCTATTTTTAAAATCACTTACAATCAAAAATAATATGTCTGCCAATTAGCATTATTGAATTAGTAATAATTATGAAACTGATATTGAATTAATTAAAAAAGTATACTAACGTAAGATGATTGTTATTTTTATTTCAAAATAGTGACAAGATCATTGTTGTTCAGGCTATTAGAAAAAATTTCAATACTGTAAACACTAATAGTGATAGTTTAAAATTTACAATAGTTACGTTTTAGTGAATTGATTATTTAATGAAACAAATACTTTGTATTTGTTTCATGGTCAACCTACTGAATATGAAACAAATACAAAATGAAATAAGGAGATATGAATTCTAAAAGTACATATTTTTGAATAAAATATTGGAAAAACATTCAGGTGAGTTTTTTGAAAAAATTAATAGAGATATGTTAGTTTGAAAGATTGAACAGATGAGAGAAAATGCGTGGAATGATAAATTGGTAAAATATAAGAAAATTGAAAAATTATGTTTTTAGTGTGTAAATATTTATGCGGTACTACAAACTGGAGTAAAAAGCGCACCTTCCCTTTGATGGTTTAAAATTCCTTTTATAGAATTCCTAGAGTTAAGTACGTAAAATTCGCTATTTACATTAAATACTAAAAAGTCCAACAGAATAAAATTTCTTCAGATAATTTCACAAAACACTGCGTGTATAAAAAAATATAATAAATGGTTCATATAATACAAATATTACTAAAACTGAAAAAGACATGAAATTCATCAGCCCCTAAAAATAAAATTCAGGATATTTTATAAATTGTTCCTTTTTTCACAAAAATATTTAATCTGAATTGCAATATTCTACATTTTGTGACTTTCTTAAGCAGTTTTTATGATACAATAGGGATATTTTAAGGAAATGAATTTCATGTAATATGTAATGTCTATACAAATTCCTTCCCAAAAATAATAAATTCACTCTCAAAAACCATTTACTGAAGCGTTATTGAAATGCTCCATTGAATAACTATATACATTGTACACTGAGTTTAAAACTGTGACCCAACTTTCGAAACCAATTTGATATATCCTCATAAATTCGCGAATTATGTACAGTGGTTCAGTACTTGAAAATATTTGTATTCAAATGTCTTTCCTGCAAATGTAAGGCAAAACTGTAAGCAGAAGAGTGTTTTTATTCGCCATCAAGCGATTCACTTCCATTATATCAGCATTTTTGACTTGAACACCGTCGATTTCTAAAATTTCGTCGCCAATGTCCAATAGTCCAGCCAACTCTTTTTGAGTTTCTTGGTCTCGCATTCTTGATACAAAAACACCTGTAACATAAAAATACATTTTAAATCTTAATGAAATCCAAATTTCATTTTAATTTAGAATAATTCTTCATTTTAAGAGTAATAAAACTAAAGAGTTTCGTTAATTTGGGAATAAGGAAAATTAAACTTTTCTCTCTATGTATATAGATAATTGGTATTAAAGATCGAACTTGAGTATTAAGAAAAAAATTTTGAAAAATATATTTGATGTATTCAATGATTGAAACTAGTATATTTCTTGGATGCACTCAATAAAACTGAGCAACATAGTAAATACATTGGCACAAATTCACTTATGACCTTCGCTTTACATAAACAGGATAGTAAATTAAGAGATATAAATATATGAATAGTCTCTTCTAGATAAGTATTTTCATTTGATACATTTTATAAAATTGGATAGAAAATTAACATACACATAGATACATTGCAGATTGGATGAACAAATTATAAAAATGGGTAATAAGCAGATTAAATGATATGTATTAACAAGCACTCTGTTAGAACAATACTTTCATACTTGTCCATCTAGTAGACAAGCATTCACTTAATAAAACTAGATAGCAGATTGAATGACATATAGTTTGTATTCAGACTCAATGAAAATAATACAATTTATTTCAAGCAAAAGACATTCTAGAAGGTTACAAAGTATATCACTAATACAATAAAGACTTCTTCACTTTGTATTGCAATATGATTAATAAATAAGAAATAAAAAATCCAGAAATAAATTTTTTTACTTTCATTCGTATATAGTTTGAAAAATTATTCTATTTTCAAATGGCCAACTTTAGGAGTAAACCAAAATCACTTTTTGAATTTTTTATACTTTTATGAAATTATAAGTCATTTTATAAAAGATTGTATAGCTTTGAAATTAAATAATTTAAGTTAATAACAAAGGAGTTAAGCAAGTGCTATTTTTTGGGAAAGTTGTAAGCACCTTAATTTTTATTTTAAATTAATCACAGATTTTATAAATAGAGATTATAGCATACAACATAATACTAATGTCAGCATCTTAGAAAATTGTCTATAGATAAATTTGATTTTTTCGTTGTTAAAATCAAGAATATTTGCACCCAAGTTTGAAACATTTACATCAGATTTTTATCATGCCCCTAATAAAGTAAAGCAACTTTAAAAACTACAAATGGCTGAGATTTCGAATTATTGAGATTTGATGAAATCTCAGAGTTTATCCAAATCAAACATTGTCTCGTCTTAGTAAACAGATATTTGGGGACTAAGGTACCACTGCTACTATTTATTTAGCATTTTGTACCCACCCCAAATCCAATCAAGTTTAATCCTGACATTTACTGCATTTGACAGAGAATACAGCTTCTTACCAAGTCTGAAGAGTCTTTTTCTTCCTCTTTCAGATGACACTAGATGGCGGCACTACATTCTCGCACGTCACCTGTTAAATCTGAGGAGTTCATTTCCCGTGGTTCAGGTGACACTAGATGGCAGCACTACAAACCAGTGGTGGATCTTCTATTTTTTTGAAGCAGAGACCAAGTAGAAGTCCCTGGATCTTGGTGCGCCACTCCCAAAGGTATTGATTTGGAATGGAATTTGGAGGAATTTGCGACCGCGACATATTTAACGAGCCCCAGTCACCATTAGTTAACAAGGTAGTCTTTAGTCGGTCCCAGTATCGAACTCACTTTCTTTGAGTGTTATGAGTATCTAGAAAAAGGTCACCAGCAACTTTGTTTTTTCTTTGTGTTTGTAGAAGCCGGAATCTTTCCTTTGATTATTAGAGACTTTTATTCTGAGATAATAAATACGTGTTAAATATTCCAGAATCTATATTTGATGTGATCTAAAATCCTACTATTATGTAATAATAAAGAAAGATTCCGTATCCCGCATTGGTCTCATTACTTTCATGGCTCGAAATTATGAAGTGCTTTCATTTGAAATTACTTAATCATCTAGCAAAATAACGTAGTCTGAGACCCATCATACACGTATAATTTACTTTTCCCCAACTTATAAATGTATTGTATGTTATGTTTCAAAAAGTAAGTTAATGTGTTATTTCTTTGAGAAATTATAAAACACCTTTTACAGTTTTATTGAAATTGCTATTTTTCTTTATGTAGCCATCAAATAATTTTAATTGTAACTTTTATTACAATAAGATTCGATAAGTCTTAGCTAACCTTTGGAATTCCGAACTCTTCCTCTGGCAACAAAAAATCCATAAGGTTTATTTGGAGGCTTCGTTAATTCAACAACTTGAGATCCATCCAGATTCAACTGTAGCAACTGCCCACGCACGTAAATCGGAACATCCAAATCATTCAGTTGTTCATCCCATTCTGGTTTCGAACTATAAAAAAAGTTTCTTTAAATCACTTTCACTAAAAATTCAATCATAAAAGTTTGACAGAAACTTTAAAGAGTAATATTTTTCTTATGTTTAAAAACCAAAATTGCTAACAAATAAGATGTAAAGTTAAATATCTAACATATCAAATTTTAAGTATCATTTTAAAACTATTTGGACTCTAAATTTCAAAACAAAAGTACAGTTCTTAAAAGGTTTTGAGATTCCATTTATTGAAATTATGTATGTAAAGACTAGATTGAAAACAATTCTCTAAAGTGAATAGTTCACATATCTCAAATATAATTACCTCTTTACAATTTAAAATTTTTTCTTCTTAAAATAAGGCTTAACTCTTCTTTGCGTGATTTTTTCTTTATTGGTGACATAAATCAAGTTGATATAATTCATGTTCAAAATTAAAGGAAAAATGGTTAAAAAAATCTTAGTATATATTTATAGTATAAATTTAGCAAAAAACAATATGCTAAAAATTTCCATCATCATCCAAAGTACTAAATAGAAATAAAAGAGGAAAATAACAGAAACACGTGTTACAAACCTTTCTTCCACTCATTTTCAATTTTTTAGCAATAGAAACTCTAATATAATAAAACAAAATTATAAACGAAATCATACGTTTATTGCAACTACAACAAACAGCGGAATGAGACAACTTTAAGCTCGTTTCACTGATAATGACACTTGTTTATTTTTGACAGCTATGTTTCTTTTTATGCAATGGACATTAAAAAAAGGTATCCAAACACGATCAACTTAAAGTCAACTTGTTCTTTTATATAATTTTTGGGCATTATAGGTTATGATGGAAATTTCCACCATTATGCAAAGAAGGGTTAAATCTAAATTTATAACAGAAGCTAAATAAAATTAGCTTTTGTTTAGTGTTGTAATATATATTTTTTTATATCAAGGTTTCTTGTGAACAGATTACATAAAGTTTCGTATAAATTTAAATAATTTCAGTTGATGTATTTCAAAATTAACATAAAAATGAAATACGGTTTTAATATATTTTCCCCTCTACATTCATTTTTGCACATGAGGGTTCATTAGATAGACATATATAGTTTAAAAGTGGAGCATGTAGCCAATATCCACGTATGACCCTGGTCAACCCCTAATCATTAGCTTCTAGCTCGGTACAAGGTCAAAAGAATTGGTAAAAAAAATAAATCATTCAAACTTTACAGAAAAATTTGAAATAAAATTTTAATAGAAATTTATCTAGAACATGTCGACTGTAAATTATTCTCAAGTTAACTCTATCTATTAATGGTAAAGAAAATGATTTCCCTCAAATATTACATTTTACAGTTTGAAGCTTTAATTTTATTCTATTTTACTATAACTGTAACGAATGTATTGTTATTTACATTAGATTATTTATTAAAATAGAAAAAGAACAGTAGTGTGTAAAATATAAATATTTAATTGTTTACTAAATGTGTATAAATGAACTCAAACAATAAAAATTTTATTTTGCAGAAATGTTAATATCTGATCACTAGCTTATTTAAGATTTTCAAAATTTTATTTTAAGACAAAGCAAATATAAAATTAAATAAAATAAATGTAAAAATAAGTGCTTATTTTGTATACTTCACATATCATATCTCATTTTATACTGGAGAAATTGAAATAATAAAATTTACAATAAGAACATTTGACATCGAATACAATTGTTTCCACATTGACAACCTTAAATTTCAAGAAAAAATTTCAGGAGTAAAATAAATTAGATTTTGAATTTTTTTTTTTTTTTATTAAAAAATACATAATTAAAAATATACCAGAATACGCAAATTTTCTTTAAAGAAAAAATGTTGAGTTTTTCGCTAAGTTGATTAAAAACAGGGTAATGTCTTATAATAAAAGACTTATACATAATACAGCGGCATTTCTGATATTGTTTACATCCTAGGAGTTTAAAAAAAATTCTTTTCACGCGGACTAGCGAAAGGCAATATCTTTAAAAGCAATGATAATAAATGAGTTAAAAATAAAAGCTAATAATACGAGATCGAGTTTATTCACTGGAAGTTGAAGAAAAAGCGAAGCAGGCATTAGTCACAGTATCTTGTAAACATTTAAGATGGGAATGGGGGGAGATGAGACTCACCCCACTTGCGGGACCACCTCCGCCGTAGGTGGTCCTCTGTTCTTCTTCCTCTTCTTTCGGAAACTTCCGGCGAGACCTCGGATGAAAGACCTTGACCGCTGGAGCCCTTTCTCCCCCTCGAGGCGCTCCTCCCGCTCCGGCCGGTAGATGCGCTCCGTCGAGAAAGCCTTTTGCAAGGCGCTCTTCGCGTTCTTGGTCAGAGTCTGCATCCTCGATAGCAGCGTTTTCCTGGGAGACGTGGACCGGCTCCGGTACAAGGAGAAATCGCTAAAAAAAGAATTCATACATTTTATTACATATAAATTACAAATGACTGACTCAAGTAGTCAGTAACTTTCCGATTTCTTATAGACTGAGAGAAATTCATTTTCACAATATTAAAAATCAATCATAAATTATGCATTATACAACAATACAAGATTAGTTCTCCAGAGAAGGTTCGATTTTAGCCACTGCTGAACAGAAATGGATGTTTGGTCGCACCTAATAGATAGCTTAATCGATGGTATTTGTTGTAAGCGTTTGAATCTACCCCATATATTGTCTCCCTAAAGGTCTTTTCAGGTGTTGCGCAGGAGGAAACCTTGAAAATTTCCCAAAGCACATACATACGAGAAGCAGAAACACAACATCAATCTCCTGATGTACGACAGAACCATTATCGATTTGGGACATTTTCTATATTCCGAAGAAATTCTAATAATAAAACATGTTTAGGTATTTTGGTTTGTTGCTTAACGGTCATTTTTGCAAATGAGGGCTAATTAGACCGGGACTTACGGTTTAAAGTGGATTCTGAATCACTTCAGAATATCTATGGTTAAGATAGGACTCGAACCCATGAACTGTTGAACCGAAGGCGCAGAGGCTAGCCATTAGGCTACCAGCTCAGCCAAAACGTATTCAGATAACTAGTACAATAGTTCTCAATACATTTGATAATAAAAAATATTTCAAAACCATTGTAATCACTGTACTTCGTTGGCATTTAAAGAAAAAATGACATTTTACAAATTTGGTTTGTAAAAACTATATAATGATTAGGCTCATTAATAAAAATTTTAATTTTTATATGAAAAATTAAAAAAGAAATTCTAAATTTTGATTTCCATTGAAAAATAACATTTAGCAAAATATTTTGTTTGCTTAATTATGCATAAGTATAGTAAGTAATATCAGTATTTCGAACATTTAAAAAAGAGCATCTATTTAACGAAAATATAATTTATATAACATTGGAAACTTTCAATAATAGTTTAAAACTTTATTAAAAACATTTCAGTTATATGAATTACAATATCAGAGAATATTAAAAATGAATTGGAATTTTCTGCACTTAAATCATTAAATTTAGTTCTGTATTGCACTTTCATTTTTTTAAGAATTAAATCAATTAATTCATATTTTTCTATTTTTCCAATGAGAGTTAATGTAAAATTGTTTATATTTTAAAAATAAAAATTTATTATTTTCGTATAATGTTCATTAACAGGTAATTTAGGGCAAATAAATATTTTTTTGGTTAATAGCTATCAAATTGAAGATATTTTTAAATACAATGTTAAGAATTTAACAAACTTTTTTAATTTTTAGTTTTTGTAAAAGCGCCAATTCTCAGTCAATAATCTTTCATTCTGCAGCAAAATATACGAATTAATTAATTTTGCATTTCGCATGTTATATTTTAAAGAAAAAATATCATAAATATTTTTTTTAAATTTACAATTTTACTTTTTTCGATATAAATCAATTTCAACAATCTTCAAGAAAACCAAATATGTTTTCAATATTTCACGAAATGAAATTGACTTATTCAATTGAGAGAATTATATAATACATTTTATTATATGTATATGAAAAATTAATAAGACTGTTTAAAAATTAATTTTCTCAAGACATTAAACTGTAAAAATGCACATTGCATTTATACTAATAAAATCCCTTCACTATAAAGATTTTACCATACGTATTTATATATTGTTTAATACTATAGTTGATATTAAAACTTAAAATAATTTGATAAAAGAGTTTATAAGTGGCTTAAATATATACAATTTAAAAAATTAACAATTTTTTTTATTAACAAAGTTTCATATATTCTTTTATGATATCAGAATTTAAGAAAAAAATGTATTTAAAAATTTTTACCTTTTACCAATGGATTTAGTGGCGGATATTTTAGACATAGTAATGATTTGAGTTATGATGCAGCACTTGATGCTTTAACAATTATTTGTATTGAAAGGAAATTTAGAAAAAAAACGAAGAGATAAAAAAAAGTTGGTGTTATCATGTAGATATCAAATTATCTTTGTTTCAATAACGGTGACAATTTTATCAGTTTTTGTGACATCTGATCAATTAGATATAAGAAACTTTTGAGTTGAAAGCAAATTGTCAACTATAACTGCAGACTAATCGTTTATTTTATTTAATACTATACGATGCAAAAATAAAACTTTTTTTGCAAAACCTATGCGTAAGTTTATATCACTCAATTTTTATTTATCTTTAAGTTGAGCATACTGAATAAAATGATAAAGATTTTCTTTATTAATGAAAACTGAAACTGAATTATATGCAAACTGAAACTTTCCCCGTTAACCAAATCGAACATTTTTCTTTGTTCTCTCAAATAATAATCAAACGACAATTATCAAGATATTTGAAGAAATTATCTGGGAATTTAAACTGAAAACTAAATTAGAGCACAGAAAAAAAATCTTATGGTTTTAAATTATATTTTATTTAATACCGTATACATTAAACGTTATTTTTATTAAACACTTTTGTCTAACAAGAAATAATAAGAAAATAACAGTTTTCAATATAACTTAAATGAAATTCTGATAATTTATACTGGAAATTAAATCGCGAAACTGATAATGTCTTTTATGTTTCAAAGCAGATTATAAAATTTTCGATATATATTATAATTATTATTATATATATTATTATTTGATGTTGAATAATAATATGAAATGTTTTATATTTAAAGAAAAACTTTTACTTAAAGATTAACTTGCTCATCTGAAAATGTACACTAGCATACATTCCAATAGATCATTTAATCTTACATTATTAAAGTTAGTTTTCTTCATCTATTTCATAACGAATAAGTTAGCTGGTTGGATTTTATGGCGCAAGATCCAAAAAATGGACATGCTACGCCAAGATTAAAATTTTTATTTTGCATTTATTTTTTTAAACACCCAAATAACATTAATTCATAACGAACAAATCTCATCATTAATATTCGAATCTCTCTATCATTAATATTTGTCAACGTCAATTCAGCATTCGAGGGCTAACAAAAGCGAGAGCTACAGTTTTTAATAGATTCTAAACCACCAACATACAAGCTCAATAAGGGATTTGCTAAAGAGCTAACCATTTAACTGCCAGCTTGGCTTCGAACATTCCAAAACCATTTCTCTGACAGATTAGATATGAAGAAACAGTATAATGGATGTATGAATCACAAAAAGAGAATTTTCATGTATTTCAGTATTAATATCATTAAATATTATGTTAAAAAAAACTTAAACGTCAGAATATAATCTAAAAGTCGAAGTTATAAATATTTAATAGATTTCAGAACTTAATGAAAAAAAAAAAAAGTTAGTCATTTGAAATCAACTTTGTACACTACTGGCCATTAAAATTGCTACACCAAGAAGGCGACATGCTACAGACGTGAAATTTATACGAAAGGAAGAAGGTGCTGTGATATGCAAATGATTAGCTTTTCAGCGCATTCAGACAAAGCAGGCGCCAGTAGCGACACCTACATTGTATTTAAATGAGGAAATTGTTCAGCCGGTTCTTCATACACAAATTGCATTTGAACGTTGTTGCCTGGTGAAAAGTTGTTGTGATGCCTCGTGTAAGATGGAGAAATGCGTACCAGCACGTTTCTGACTTTGATAAAGGTCGAATTGTAGCGTACCGGGATTGCGGTTTATCTTATCGCAGTATTGCTGCTCGCGTCGGTCGAGATCCAATGACTGTTAGCAGAATATGGAATCGATGGGTTGATGACGGTAATATGGAAAATAATTCATGTATGGAAAATATGTATTGGGTTATTTTTAACAAGCTTCTTAAGTTTTTACTATTGTCCCTATGAATTATTTATACTCATTTAAAGTCTTACTATACAAATTAAAAACTTGTGATTTAAAAAAAAAACTTTGTAACATTCGGTAATGAATGAATAACCATAGTGTTATATCTGTTATATAACACTTGTAATATCTTAAGATTTTTAAAATGGTTTTGTTGATATATACCTGATATTTTTTCAAAACTATAAGGGATGAAATAAATTTCTTGCACTAACCTCTTATGCAAGTTTTTCTTGGGAGGAATGGGTGGATCTTTCTCCTCATTTTCGTTTGTGATCGGTGGGATGCTAGAACCATTCAGTACAGGTAAGCTGGTGAAACGATTCTTTTTGGTTTTGTCAACAATAGCATACTCCACTTCCGTTGTCTTGACTTGAGTTTCCAAGTTGTTTAAATCATTCACTGAAATATTATAAAAGTGAAAAATAATGTAGTAAACTCCACACACTTTAAAAAGGAAAAAAATATATAATAGCAAGATTTAAGAAAGTCAAGACAGAAAAGATTAATGTTACAGTAATATATATAGTATATATATGTTAGTATATATACAGTAATATATATGTTACAGTAATATAAAGCAAATGCTAAGCAGAATACAAAAGAAAGCGATGATAGACTTAAAGTATTATACATAATAAAATGTAGTATATAATTAAGTAGATAAAATGACTTAAAAAGTTACAGAAAAAAGAAAAAATAAGGGAAATGAGAAATACTCTATTAATTAAAAATTGGACACTTAGTTTTGATGTTGACTGTAAGAAAAACATGTTAATCAGTTTAATTTACGTGCCTGATTCAAGGAGGGTTAAACATCTTTCTTCTAACATTAAAGAAAAAATAGAGATACTAATTCTCTAATAAAATACCTTTTGAAGTTTGAGACATAATAACAATTAATGAATGAATGGGAACGCAATATCCTATACAATAGTTGCTCATTTACAAGTTATTTCATTCTCTTCAAAATTGCAAACCAAAAACTTATGTTTTAAAAAATCTCATTAGCAATGAATTCAATTTGTAATTTGTGATATCATCAAGGAGGAGTAATAACATTTCTCAAAGCAAGATAGATTCACTTATTCCGCTAAATCTATCCTATACGAAATTATTGCTTACTTCATATCTAAGTATTTTATTTGTATTATTTTCAAATTTCTAGACATAAATAACTATACTAAATTGCACAGACACACATTATGATATCTATACAAGGATGTTGTATTCTTTCAAGTAAAAAAACCAGTATTTACTTATAAGATTTTTGAAAGTTTTTTTTTTTAATGTTAACTAAAATTTGGAATCTTTCATTTGTTCATATGTCTGATTATACTTTTCACACATAAAGACATGGAACTTTAAATGTTTTACTTTGTTTGTGCTTGGATTAATAGATTTAAAACAACTGAAGACATCCAAGTTAGAATTGGAACCCATGAATTGTTGAACCAATGGTTAGAGCGCCGACCACACATTCCCAGCGGTCTTGGAAAATACAATTATGAACTAAAGTTATGGCCTTCAGTTCAGTAGTTTTTTTTTTTATTTTTTTTATTCCTATTCTCACAAGGGAAAGTTTTTGTGTGTGTGTGTAATAATTTAGACTCTATTTAAATCTGCATGTTCCGATAGAATTAACTTGTGTGCAAACAAAGATTGAAGAAACAAAACAAACACATCGTAGCAACAGCAAAGTATTAAAATTGGGACTTTATCGCTTCTGAAGTCACCTGTCACTGTGAGGCTAGAAATCTCTACTCAGTATTCATAAATACCATTACTTATGTCTTAGCTGTTGAGAGAAAATGCGCAAATTTTCATCTTGTGACTTCTTCCATTATTACTTATCTTTCTAAATATCGTGTGTGATTTCACTAATAAAATCATTGATGTGTAAAAATAATATTACCAAAATAATTATTCCATTTTTATTGTAAACTAGCTGTACCCGCCGGCGTTGCCCGTGCATTTAGAAAATGCAGATAAGTGAATAGCGCAGGAATAGTAGTGTAGGACACGTAGACTGTCTCTCTCTCTTCCCCCCCACACACAACATTCCCCGTCGATAAAAAGGAACAATATATCCTAAATATTTTAAACGGAAAATTTTCCAAAAGATGGTCGCCAGAATTGTTTCTCAAAAGGAGCTGGTACAACCCCGGAATCAGCTATCGGCGGGCAGCGATCTCGAGAAGAAGTTTTATAAATAATTTTTTTAAAATTTTTCTAATTCAAAAATCGAAAATCGGGCTTCGAGGTCTGGTGGCCAGCCCCCTTGTGCTTCCGTGTAAAAA